>JAHDVE020007549.1:0-91650 GCA_022606495.2 Halesus radiatus | reverse complement strand
CAAGCCTCTCTCATACTAATAAAGTTGGTTGTTTACAGGTGAAAATATAATAAAACAGTAATTATTGAATGGAACACTGGTATATATTGATTAACTTGGCGGGTTTGCGATAAGCCGACGTAGCTCAACGGTAGAGCATCTGACCGGACATTAGAAAGGTGCGGGTTCGAGTCCTGCCGGCGACATTTATCTTTGCTCGGAAGGTTTTTTCAATTTGGATGAGTGTTTTAGATTAATAATTATTGTTTATAAAAATAATAATTAGAATTTAAATTAATAAAGCAAAGAACATTATATATTCACCGCTTCTCAGTAGGTTCACATTATCCAAATAATATAACACTTTTAAATAAATCAATCAAGAAAATATTATCATTTAAATACGGGGAAACACATTATAAATGTAAAAACCTCACAAAATAGAGAATTTTTTTTAACTGAATCGGTTTTAACGATAATAAATCAGTATTTTTAAGAACCCGTCCAAATTAAAATGGGGTGGGAGTAAATAAAATCCTATAAATAAGTCATCACACTGTGGATTAACCGTACTTTGAAAATGGCCTTGAACGCCGAAACAGCTGTCACAATAATACAAACTAAAAACTATTGCAGAACTTAACAATAACATTATTAAATTTGATTTACAGTAAATTTTAAAAAATCATATATTGTGACCCAACCTATTTTACATATTTTAATGGTATCGTAGGTACCGTCGGACTAGAGTGGAGTGATTTTTTTGTTTGTTTTTTAAATTTCAAAATCACTGTACTATATAAGAAAAAATCGCAATTCTGATCTTAGTTTATATCTTCAGGTGGCACGGTCTATCTCAAATTTACAAAAACTAATATTTTACATGTTACTAGAGCACCTCACAAACCGCAATTCAAGTCATTTTTATTATTATTATTTATCGTGGCATGGATTCGAGTACTGCTTCTCGCTCTTGCTTCTTTTCTAGTGACTTCAGTTAAAACAAACACTCGCAAATTGTCTTCACCGCGAAGTGCATGACACTTAAAATCACTTCTGCGCATCAATTTACTGACGTCACTTATATTAAAAAAAAAACCCAAAACAAGAAAATATTTGTCATGTCTTATTTTTGGTGAGCTAAAACAGTCAAAATATAATATTTTTTTATTAATTGATAAACTAAAGTTTTTAAGACAAGATTTTTGTGCATAGCGCAAAGGGTAACAATTATTTTTATAAACAATAATTATTAGCCTGAAACAAGCAGTAATTATTGAATGAAACAGTAGTATATATTGATTAACTTGGCGGGTTTGCGATAAGCCGACGTAGCTCAACGGTAGAGCATCTGACCGGCAATCAGAAGGGTGCAGGCTGGAGTCCTGTCGGCGACATTTATCTTTTCTCGGAAGGTTTTTTCAATTTGGATGAGTGTTTCAGGCTAATAATTATTGTTTGTGAAAATAAAATATAATATGGTACCCACTTATTGTGATATTATAGTCTTTTATATTGTGAACGATTGTGATGGTCTCCTTGATTGTATATCTCCTTGATAGCAGCGGATATCTTGAAAGTTATTCAAGTGTTACTATTATATTAAGTCTATCCTCACTGTAACAAAACTGTACTGCTGTTTTTCTTCTTTTTCTTTCTCAATTTGTTTAATATTATGTAATTGGTCTCTAGTATCTCTATAACAAAAGTGTTATGCTGTTTTCAGCTTTTTTTAAAATATTTTTTTCCAACATGTTCTAATTTTGCGCTACATTTGTAAGATGATTGTTATGTATTATTGTATTATATAATATTGTTGAACTAAACTCCTGCTGTCAAGTTACTTGCAGTGGCTTAGCGGGTACAAGTTCCCACTGTGTGTAATTAATATGATACAATAAATAATAAAAAAATATAAAGTACTCTCTGCGGGTGAAAATTAATTATTCTTGAATAACGAAAAAAGTGTTTCGATTAGAGAGGTCTGCGAAATATTAGCAAGTAATATAGGAAAAGTGTGGGAAAAGCTTTTATTCCTGTCGTAAACCACCATCAAACAACACAAAAACTAAGAAATAAATATAAGAAGATTATAAATATACAAAACATACCAAAAATGTGTAATTTGATGAAAATTGCGTTAAGAAAGTATTTGGCATTGCCGAACTGTGTAAATGTCCAAAAAATCTATTAAAGAACGAGAATTCCTAAAAGAACAAAGAACGGTTCGTAAAATGTTAATTGTACCTATGGATTCCGATACAACCAAGTCAATTGCTCGAAAGGAAATTCGAAAGACAAATTATGATGCATTTACAAAAAGACGCGTGTAAGGATAATATATGACGAAAATGTGAATGGAACAATTGGCACGATCAAGTAAATCAAATACTTGAGTCGGGCCATGTCAAAAGTCGGAATAACAGGAGAGAATGTGTGAGACGTTGTATGAAAGTGAATGAAGCAATAAATGTATGCAAAGATCGAGTTGTTTGGCGGTCCGTCCTCTCTGCCTACCCCTTCGGAGAAACGGCGTGATGGTTAGTTAGTTAGTTACAAAAAGACAATCCATTACTTAATCTTATTCAAAATATTCCACCAGAAAATGAATTAATTAATAAAAGTAAAATTACTCTGTGGTGTCCTTATTAATAAAGTTAATAAAAAAATACTTTGTGTACGCCACTGTTTAGTACATAAACATAAACATGTTTCAACAATTATTTTAAAAAATTTTTTAATTACTTACCTACTTTCATTACTTATTGTTAATAATTATTTGTGTTTGTAATTTGTATATTTTTAAATAATATTTATTATTTATCTGCATGTGTCATTTTTATTTAGTATAGTATTTATTCTGATGCTTACATTATTGTATTCTCTGTTTATAATTCGTCTATGCTTACATTATTGTATTCTATGTTTATAATTCGTCCATTCTTACATTATTGTATTCTTTGTTTATAATTCGTCTATGCTTACATTATTGTATTCTATGTTTATCATTATTATTTTTAGTGTTTTATATATTCTTGATGAAGAAAGCTTCGCTTCCGAAACATGTTGATATTTATATATTAGACTGTGGTGCACGCAAAGTATTTCTTATTAATTTTATCAATAAAACTTCTGCTCGCGAATTGTATTCGAACGACTCGGAATTTGATTATAATGTACTGTCTGCCTCTAAACTGTCTACTAATAAAAATTCAAAACAAATGAGAGACAAACTGCAAAATCTAGCAGCTGCTTGTGACAGACCTGGGGTCTCGGTCAGATCTACCTCTATTTTGGCAAATGCGGTCCTTTAGGATTTAGATGTAATTAGCAATGGAGATTTCTCAAAGGTCATAGATGGGAGTAAGTTACGTCGCGAACTCGTAAAACTACGGCAAGATTTACGCAATGCGGGCTTACTGAGAAATAACAAAATAATAACAGCTTTCTACTTTGATGGCCGTAAAGACAAAACAATTACACATGGCAAAGTAGATAATAAGATTATCGTAAAACTATGATTGAAGAGCATATTTCCTTGATTTCTGAACCAAAATCTGGATCCATATTAGGGTATCTTCTGGAAAGCAGTCTATTCTAAAGTAGTTTCTATTGTTGTTGAATTCTACGATGACCACTGTGATTTATAGTCCACTATTGTAGTATTTGGCTGTGAATACTGGATCAAAAAACGGAGTTATATCCTTCATGGAAAAATATTTTAAACGACCAGTCCAGTGGTTTATATGCAAATGAATTGCCACTCCGCCATTTCTTTACAACACTATATCATACCACAACAAGACCCAATAGCTTATATGGGGTTATTAGAAAAACGTTACAGAAGTGTTTAGAAAAAAATATTGTATGTTTTCAAAAATATGTACTGATTTGCCTGAAATCAATTTGACCATACTGAGTAGCGACCGGAAATATCTATATGAAATGTGTTTAACCATTTCACGTGGATATATTAGTCCTGACTAGCGAGGATCTTGGAAAGCCAGCGCTTTCCCGGTGGCTAATTTGTGCTAATGGAATATTGAGATTGTACGTGGGAAGCAAAAATCCTCCTGACAATTTGAATGATCTCACTATTTTCACCGTGACAGCATATGCTCCGATGGGATTCAAAATAAAATGAAATAAAGCATGCAAACATGTTTTAAGTCATATTCTTAACATGATAAGATAAGGACATTATTTGAAGGAAGAACTAAAAACAGTTATGTTCCAAACTATACAGCAAAATGTTCGTTTTGCTCACCCAGAAAACATTTTTTTGGCTATGTTGCAAGACGATATTTTGCATATAAGAGAATTAACTTAAGAGAAGACTAATTAAAAAGAAGAAGGAAGAGTTTAAAATACCAAAAAATAAATTTATAAGCTAAATATTATTATAAGTTTATAGATTGGATTTGAGCCAATGTTTAAACCTTCCGTCAGCATTAAATACAGTGACTCGTGACGTCAGAAAATGCTTGTACGACTTTTAAGAAATTTCCTTGTCATAGGTCATCGTACCTATTTTAGTGTAATCGTATCACAGGCACTATCATACTATCCTATCGTACTTAATTTAATGGAATTGTATCATAGTTGTACGAGTATGTATTGTCGTACTAGCCTATCGTACATACCTATTTTAAAGGATATTGTGGTTCGTAAAATAAGGAATTCCCTGTAGAAGCTATTCTGTTAAAAGGTTTCAATTACCATACCTACAGCAAAATTGAATTAAAAACTTTTATAAATCAACTTTAAGGACTTAATATGAATTCTTAAATTTTTGAATAAATAGCGTAGATGAGCCATTGCGCATCTTGAAGACTGATTGTCATTATGAAACTTAAAAAGACCTGCGAATATAACATTTTTTTACACAACTATAAGAACTGACCAGCAAATTTGTCGCTTCTGTTTGAAGGCTTCTTTGAACTGATTTAAGTTGTCTCAAGTGAATCACGGTACTTGAATTAATCGAAGGACGTCTCTCCGAATGCCATCGAGAAGCAGAACGGTAATGGAAGCGGTCCAAATCTTCTAAAGATTAAAATAAGAATAATGATGATAAGATAAAAATTAATAAATTGAGGTTGTCACTTAGTATGCTAACGATTTCATAATCAAATTACATCTTAATAGTTCCGTACATTAATGAATGCTGAAATGGTTGTATTCATTAACCACCTAATTGACATCCCTGCAATTGTCGCCATTATTAAATTCCGTGTGCCGACGAGGAACATAACATAAAATGTATTCTGCAACACGAACACAACCAACTATGAGTCACACCCAGTAACCAATATGATGCATGATCTGGGCAACAAGTTTGGGAGTATTTTTAATATAATTACTGACTCCATTTATAAAAAAAGGGTAATCTGTACCAGCAGTTTGATGAATACTACAAATTTTTTTCTGTCTTTTCAATTAAATTTTTGTTTTCAAAGTATTACTACGCCGATGAAGAGAATTGGATATTGAGTTTCGTGAAGAAGTTAAACACGATAATGACAATAAAACTACAAAGTTAAACATAATAAACAGGGCTGGATAAATAATGAATATTAAGTACTAGAAATTAGGTAGCATTAATGCATGAAAATATGGTTTATATTTTCATTTATTTATCGTTTTAGTTTCTAATTAATTTTATGTTACTGTTAAAGCTTTAAAAATATGCATATTTAGTTTATCAGTTTTACAGGACTGTATGTAAAAATAAGATTGGTTTAGAAACGGGAATAGAAAAGAAGCTAGGTGGTAACCTAGCATTTTGGTACCATATTTTTTGAATGGCTTCATTTTCAGCACATTCTAAATGGGACGGGATTGGCAAAGTAGGCCCAAATCTATTTCCATATGGTTCAATTGAATATTCATTATTCTACGGCCAACTCTCCAGAGTTCCCTCTCTTCTAGAACACATGTCCCGAGTGTTCACACAAATCTTTTTTGTCACACTGAAGACCTCCTTACTATTTCTTTTAATGTTGTAAGCCCAAGTAAGCAAACATGTAAAAAAAAAAAATTTAATATCACGTCAGAGTTTCTATTGCTTGGAGCCAGTGGAACTATTTAAATCCCAAATAGGGAAGTTTGTCAAGCGGAAGGCAGTGGTGATGGGCAGGATGGAAATACGAATAGGAGAAGAAAGATTCTATCAAAAATATTTTTAATGGTACTCTCTCACCATGGCGATACTGATAACAGTTTCCGATATTTAAAAAAAATTATATTATCCAAGAAACTCTCCGTCCTGTCAATTAATTAAAGTACATATCAGTATTATGAAATGCAGTTTTGTTAAAAATGTTCTATTTTGGAATTTTTTTTGCAATATTCCCTTTAACAGCTGTGGAGCAATTTTTGTGGGGTTTCAAAAAACTTTCCAACCCTTTGGTCCCATCCCCGAGAGTACCTAGATAGATTGGGGTACAAAGCATTAGACCCATTAGAAAAAATACAAAAGGCGATAATTAAACTCATCCTTTAAGTACCATTCTACACAAACTCTGGTGAAATTTTCAAAACACTTGACGTCATGATAATAAATGCCAAATCTGTATTATTACACCACTTCCAACACAAACTTCATATTCCAATGCAATCTCAAACCGTAATAAAAGCAAGATCCTCAGCAAATTAAACCCTGAATATCCCGATAACGTACCATTACACGGGCAAAAACACTTTACGTATTGCACAATCAAACTTCATAATTGCATGCCCATCACTCTTAAATAAATACTAACTATAAATATAATATCTACACTTAATCTCAAAAAATATGACATATTTTTCAGCCTGGATCAAAAAACAAGGTATTCAGGTTATTCAAAACATGATAAAGCTAAACCAAACATAACCCAATACAAAAAATACTATATTTACTCTATAGTCCTTTCTCTTTTTTCCGTGCAGTGTACTTTATTGTTATCAAACTTAGTCCCAAGTATCTGTAATTAAATGTTTATAATTTTTTTAAAGGATTTACCTACTGTAATAAAAAAAAACAAACAAAAAATGTATTTCTCTTCAAATTCTATAACTAATTTACATTTATATGGCAAAACTAAAACATAAAAACAAAACTAATTAATAAACATCAATATCTGTACTACATTTAAAACATCCACGTGAACACTTCTACACAGGTTCTTCTAGTGAGGTAGTCACGACACATATAACAATCCATTCACAGTATCACCTCATTAAACCTGCCTTACTCTCTACATTATAAAACACCATACAAAGGACCTTTATTATACTTAAAAAAATTGTAATATATAGATGTAAATAAATAAATAAAAATAAATAGATTCTATTGAATTACTGAAACGCATGAGAATTGAATCCGTAACCTCTATACAACTGCTAAAAATATTTCCATTAACCTTAGTAAATTATTTACTTTAGAAACATTTTACCCCGAGCTAAGTATATATATACATTAAGTCAATTATCTGCTTATTTATTTTTATATACCAAAAAACATGAATAACAATATTTTACTGTAAGTTAAAGTGTAACGTAAATACTGACCCCGAGTCTATGATTGGGATAATTGTCTACGGAAGAGATTGGTGAGAGGATGTCTATGGGAGACGGCGGACGGAAGGGAGCAACTCAACATGGCGGGCGACATAACCTGACTGGAGCGGTCGTGATCGACGTGTGTTTTTTGGGAGAGATTATGTATTTGATTTTCTATTTTGTTTGACGTCGGAGGGCGTCTACTGAATTTGCCCGAAGTGGGTGTGTTTTTGTTTTATTGATTGATCGATGGCCGGATTGTGAGGCGATGAAGCCAAACCGCGCGTGCCTGCTGCTGTGGTGAAAATCTCGGAAGAAGTGATGAGCGGACCAAAAAGGACATAAGGTAGCATCTGCATATTCCATTGTCTGGACCCCACGGAAGAGGCCATGGCGGATGGCGCTTCAGAAGAGTCGTCCTAGACTTCTTTTTGGAGATTACTACGATCGGTGAGCATCTGGACCTGGAGAGGCCTTCCATGATGCTGAGGAGAGGAATCGGACCATGAGAGCCATCAATTATTGTTTGAACCTTTTCGTGTTGGGATCAATCCTTCTCTTTACTCTTTTCTTTGCTAAACCATGATAGATGTGGTTATAGAATCATTAAATTTATGTTCTTTCCTTTTACAAGGGTTTTATTTACTGTATCAATCAATACATCCCACTTCCCTGTGCTTCACCATCATTCTCACCCACGAATCTTGAGATGAGAGAACATTAGCCGTCGTATCATTTTTTACGCTACATTATGGCGCCTCAACGTTTTTTGTGAATAATATTTAAGATATTATGGACACGGACTCGGGAATTGATGGGTGAAGTTCGTGTGGTGTGATGTATGGATTGATACAGAAATATTATTAATTATATCATAATATTGTTTATGTATATGTGTGCATACATGAGGTCAGCGATCACGCCATTAGAAGGTTGGTAAATATTAATTGTCGTACTTTTTGGCATATTTGTGACATTGTTATTCTTGAAAGAAACGGTAATTATTTTTGCGACACAGGCATTTCCTGGCGTCGGTAACTAAAACTAATGCAAATAAATTTAAATAAATGAAATTAAAATGATTCATGATTTTGACAATAGATGGTGTTGCGTGTACACGATTGTTTGCGTCTCGGATAATTTATAAATAAGTAATTTAATTCTGTTTACAATGGAGTTCAATAACATAAACAGCTATTCGAAAGAGGAATTGTATCCGCTATTTAAAAAAAAAGAAGAAAAGAAAAAGAGATAGTACGCGTCTCTTAAAGATGAAGATGACAGTGTGGTTGCATGTGGGACTACCAATCCTTCATGTCGCTTCACTTGTTTCTTTAAAGGTGTTATTGTGGTCACATGTACTGGAGTTTGGTACCTTCAATACAGGTGCTCAGAATAAACACAAATTCTAATTTATTGATGATATTTTTTTGACACTTATCCTCATTAGACTAGAATAGAAACATATTATTTGTTTCTCTGATCTTTTAGATCAGTGGCGCCCTAACAAAATAAACAACAAAAAAAAAAACGGGGATTGATTTTTTTTGTTGTTTTTATAATAATTTTGATTATTTTTTTACATAGGTACATACCAATAGTGTACCTCGAAAATTAAACTTAAGAATTTTCATGATATATACATATATATCGGATATTATTGTTGTCGCTACGGTATATCGGTTAATTACCTCTAATAATTCCGAATACTCTAAATGAAAGTTAAATCGGTTACCGGTCTGATGGTGTGTTACCTGACAATATGTATATATTTATAGTAGGTATTCTTTGTATTTAATTTGTTTAGCCGTAGGTAAAATTATGCTTTTGGAGTGCACCGGAGTAAAAGTTAAATTAGAATTTTTGGAGATTACTACGACACACTCGAAAAGGATAGTTAATATATTCTGTCTGGGAGATTTTGAGCTACTTTCTTTCACACAGATAATAAAATAGTTTTAATTGTTAATTAGTAACTATAATGTTTAATGTATATTCTAAGTTTATAATTATGTCTAAAGTAAGTTGGTATCTCTTTCCTTAAAGAATATAGTATAGACATTTAGAAAGTATGATTTTTTTTGTAATAATATTAGTATTAAGTATCAAGTGTAGTACTGCTAATGCATGCACACAACAAACAAATATTTACCAATTTGGAGTAAACATCTTCTGCCTCCTTGAACAGGAGAAGATGATTAGTAGATAGTTTAGATCTAGTAATACCACTGTTTATAATATGTTGATAAGTATTTTTTAAGTTGATTTGTCCAATAGGTTTAGTAAATATGTACTATTTTTACACTGCTAACACCAGCGTAAATTTATCAAGTATTTTTGTGTAACCAGTGTCGATTTTTGATTAAAAAAAAAATCGAGCACCAATTTGAAAAGATAGGAAGATGTAAAATTTCGAGAAAAATTGTACTTTGCAAGTTTATATATATAGATATTGACAAATGTACTTGTTTGAAACCACACGAATAGATAGGTATTGTAACATGTAAACCCTCATCTTTATACTATTTAGCAATGGCTAAATGACAACCAAATAGTTCTATAACTATACGACGAGGAAAATTTTTGGAGGTGAATACGCAAACTATCCAATGGATATTGGTATACTGTGTCTAATTCTTTAGATACATATATAAAAAAAAAAAAAAAAAAAAAACCCTGTTGAAACTGCATGGTAATTGTAATTTTTTTTTGTTAAGAGGAAGAGAGGATTAGTTAAGTAGGGTATTATTAATAATAAAAATAATTTTTTGAAAATTTTGAAGTGGGAGCTTGAGTTCTCCAAACCTCACAAGTGTTAACCTAGAGAAATTGACTCTCATAAAGTGAGGAAGTGTTTGGTTCATGTAACTTGTTTATTTTTATTTATTTTTATAAGTTGCTTGAGGATTATAAGTATGAAGTGTTTCCTTGCTTTTCGGTTAGGCTTAACCACCAATGTATCACAACTTGATTTTTTTTGTGTATTGTCATACTAAGATATACCATTTTGTTTGTCAATTTTGACTTTTGTTTTATATTGGTTGTTACTTGTTTTCTTTGTTTTCAGTTTTTCTGTAATTGAAAAGAGTAGAGAGGAAGGTTAGGTCAAATTTTACTTCACTTCGCGGCATAAAATTTTTACGGGGAAGCGGGGAATTGTAACGTAAAGACTGACCCCGAGTCTATGATTGGGATAATTGTCTACGGAAGAGATTGGTGAGAGGATGTCTATGGGAGACGGGAGACGGGAGGGAGCAACTCAACATGGCGGGCGAGATAACCTGACTGGAGCGGTCGTGATCGACGTGTGTTTGTTGGGAGAGATTATGTTTTTGATTTTCTATTTTGTTTGACGTCGGAGGGCGTCTACAAAATTTGCCCGAAGTGGGTGTGTTTTTGTTTTATTGATTGATCGATGGCCGGATTGTGAGGCGATGAAGCCAAACCGCGCGTGCCTGCTGCTTTGGTGAAAATCTCGGAAGAAGTGATGAGCGGACCAAAAAGGACATAAGGTAGCATCTGCATATTCCATTGTCTGGACCCCACGGAAGAGGCTATGGCGGATGGCGCTTCAGAAGAGTCGTCCTAGACTTCTTTTGGAGATTACTACGATCGGTGAGCATCTGGACCTGGAGAGGCCTTCCATGATGCTGAGGAGAGGAGTCGGACCATGAGAGCCATCAATTAGTGTTTGAACCTTTTCGTGTTGGGATCAATCCTTCTCTTTACTCTTTTCTTTGCTAAACCATGATAGACGTGGTTATAGAATCATTAAATTTATGTTCTTTCCTTTTACAAGGGTTTTATTTACTGTATCAATCAATACATCCCACTTCCCTGTGCTTCACCATCATTCTCACCCACGAATCTTGAGATGAGAGAACATTAGCCGTCGTATCATTTTTACGCTACAATCTCTACAGATGAATGTGTGCACCCTAGACGACAAATGCTTTAAGATGCATAATGGCGCCAAATTTTTATTAGATGTTGATGCATACGTTTCGTATACGATGATTTTATATCAACAAATTAGAACAAGGAACCTTATTTAAAAATGCATCATCGTAGGAATGCGTAAGAATACTACCGAACATCTGAGACATGTTTATCTTTTTAGATAAATAAACAATACATGCTTATTAGTATTTACTGATTATTATTAAATTGTAAAGCCCTCATCTCAACATAGGATTGTCCTAGTGAGATGGGTGGCCAATGTTTTTGTTTTTATATTTAAATTTAAATTTAAGAGTAAATAAATATTTCTTAAGTGGTTCCAACGTTTGTGAAAAAGAGTCACAGTTCAATAGAGCCGTGGTATGGTTTACCAGGAGTCGCACGCTCACGGCTCATCAAAATGAACCGGTACAAATGAAACGATCGTTCATGAACGACTCATCACTATACAAATTATTAAAATAATATAGGTGCATCACACACACTTAGCACTTGTAGTTTATTATAATTAACACTTCTAATAAACTACAAGTGTATACATACATAACGCTTGTACTGAAAATGAATGAGGGAATGATGTAGTTTGCTGGGTGGGAATCGCAAGGGTTTTCCCATCACTCGAGCGAAGAAAGAGACCACGTTCAGATAAAAAATTAAAATCGCTCTTCAGATGATTAGTTTTTTTGTTGTTGTTATTTCATGTCTTTCACCCATTAAGGGCAATCTTGGCCATGTTTAATCAGTTAGATTTTAATAGTACAGATAGTTCTTAAAATTAGTTACTTTTAAACAGGATATAATATTTGGGCAAATAAAATTGAAGCAAACAAGTTACAGTGTAAATTTATGTATTTTTAAATCCCCAATGACTTAAATTCTAATGCCATTTTATTAATATATTTTGCTAATAAATTGTTAATTTAAAAGTTTTACCAATTCATGCATAAAGTTTGGAAATTGGTCATTGATAGAACACTCAAAGACATTATGGTCCAGAGTATCCTCTTAGCCAATTTTAGTTGACTAGTAAATAGTAAATGAATTTAAAAATATACTTAGTATTCACCACTTTATAAATATACATTGATATCTATTGGCTTTCGAAACATATAGATAACAATGTATATTTATGAAGTGGTGAATACTAGGTATGTTTTTAAATTCATTTTAAAATTATGAATTAATAGTGTTTAAAATGTTGTAGAGAAAGGAAAGTGTGTGTATTTTACGTCCTGTTTTGATTCGAAACCAGTGGAGTCGTTTTCGTTATTCAGAGATATGTTCCTATTTGCTAAGGTCAAAGATGTACCTTACAGTTCTTGCTGCTTCAGATATTGCTTTGTGGTTAAGAGAAACGGCTGCGCTGCCTGTTTCACACAAAACTTAATTTTGGATTTGAGGCCAAAATACTCACCCGAAGCTAATGATATTTTTTCCATCAAAAGGTATAGTAAATATCTAGCACGGATTAAAAGAAATTTATTTATTTTTGTTTTACATTATGAAATATATGCCATTCAAGTAATTGATTTTTCGCGATCTTAGAGGCACTTTTAACAATTATTAGGGGGCTAGCGGTGATGTAAAAACAAGTTTTATCCCGTCTACTTTGAATATAAAATTAAAAACGAGCGATTTACGTCGGAACACAAATTTACCGTACGTAATTTAAAATATCGACCCGAAAAAGGTTTTTCTTTTAAATGTTTTTATTTACGTAATCATGTAATCGTACTTAGCAAAAATGATATTTAAAAAAAAAATAGAAAAAATCCGCAAATAATTTTCTAAGTTGCCTCTAAAATTATGAATTACTTTTTTTCAATGGCCTATACTTCACAATTTCAATGGCCTATACTTCACAAAACAAGGCTCTCGACTACGAATCCGAAAGTCGCGGGTTCAAATCCCGGCGTGCGCAAGTAATTTTTATTTAATTAATTTGTGTTGTTTCACAATTAATTCATTTAAAAATAATATATAGTATATTTGCGCACGTTCCAGAGTGGAAGATACTCTCAGTATCGCCCTGGAGAAAGACCACCATTCAGAATTGAAACGTTGATTGAAATGGCTTTTAGCCGTGTTTGGTGACCAGATCTGAATAGCCAGGTATTTCCCCTTTTCACCACCTTCCTCTTCCCCCTTCTCCTTCCCCTCCCCAATACCTACAGCCTCACAACATTCCCCAATTGGGAATGCCATAGTCTCACTGGCTCCAGACGGTTGGGAGCAGTTGGGACTCTTGTGAGGTATTCATATAAAAAAAAAAAAAATTTAAAACAAAAATAAATAAAATACTCCTTATACATACTAGATATTTACTAAACCTTTAATAAAACAAAATATGTCATTAAGTTTGGGTGGGTATTTTGGCTCCAAATCCAAAATTAAGTTATGTATGAAACAGGCAACATAGCCGTTCCTCTTAAGACATAGCGCTGTCTCCGTTATACCCTTTTATTAACCATTTCCAGCTGTTCGGGCGCTATTTGGCTCAGGGACGCGGCTGAATGTTTTTTCGGGGAACCATCGATACATAAATAAAGTATTGCATCATAAACATGTTATAATCTTGTTCGCAGAATTGCACATTCGACGAAAACGCGCCAAATTGTCGGTTAACCGTGTGGTTTAAAACCACTGGTGGTTCGTGGACTTTTTAACTGGGGGTTCAATCAGATATTATATTTCATCGAAATGTACGTACTGTTCTTGTGCTTCGGTGAATCGCTATATATAGCGATAGTCACATAATTTGAATAAAGTTGGTGGGAGGGGTACTATAATAACTAGCGACTTGAGATAATACGGCGTTTGTCGTAACTTCTTATCTAAAAAAAGAGTAGAATTTTGAATCTGTTCATTTTACTAGTAGATTTACAAATGCCATTAAAAGCAAACGATTAGAGAAATGCAGTATCAAGGAGAAAAAAACTTAGATTTAACTTGGATCGTTATTGTGCAAAGTTCAGCCGGTCGGCAAAGTGACCGATAGGTGACACTCGTCGAAATTCCGAGGTCACGTGACTTACATTCTTTCGTTAGCGCTGGGCACAAACTTCAATATGGTTCGGCATAGGTTATTTCATTTCGCCGTCCCACTGACTGACGTTTTGTATGAAGTCTTTACTTGGGATCGTAAGCCCATATGTGCTGAATCCATTTAGCACAGCACCTGGAAATAACGGGTCGCCCTTCGACCGTGGTATTCGGTTTTTAAATGCGGATTTTAACAGCTCGCTGTTTACAATGTGCTTATATTATAGTGCAAAGTTAGTCTTGTTTTTTCATATTTTTATTAGTAGTTAGTTCACTGCACAATCGCTCTTTAGAGAGAACCGCCACTGTTTAAAACCACACCTGCAATTTGAACAGCTGCGATCTGGTCCCACATTGGATATTGAACAAGGTGAAACATTGACTATTGAACACTGAACATTGAATGATCCGTTAGATCTGCTATTATTTACCTTTACCGCCTCGTGACCAGGAATTACCCATATAGAATTATTTACTGTATGCCATTTGGGGTTTTTTCGTGATGGCCTTGAACTGGCTAACTGTTTTTTGATAGGCCACAATCTACATGTTATATACAAATTGCTTTGTCATCCCGCATTGAATAATACGTTTTAGCGGGGCCTTGCTGGTTTTTGGAGTTTATACGGTTTTGAATTTGCCTTACCTTTGTTTTTTTTTTTTATTTATCTTTTTACTCTTTGGTTGCCTGAATCAATTTTGTTCTAATAGTTAAACATGTTATAATTTTATTTCATTCCAAACATTTTTTTTATCAAAATATATCTAAACAATAAACTTCTTAAGTAGGTACCTACTTGGGTTTCCCATGTTGAAAATATTCTACCCAAACAAATCTCCTTTTGAATATGTAATCTCTGGCTAACCAGAGTGGTATGTCTATGGGCTAACCTCAATACGAAATAGCGGGTTCAATGTTTTTCATACTAATTTTAGAACGTTATAGCAACAGTTTTACATATTAGATTTCATTCAAACTAATCTATAAACCTTCCCGGCACTAATGAGAACAAACTGTGCTATTTTCGGCGAAACTGGTGGAGTAGTTTCCGAGAAAATCGAGGACACACAGACAAACATTCATTTTTATATAAATGGAATATTGGGTACTATGCTATTAGGCGGGGTGTTTTAAATTTTTTTTTTAAATTTCTGGAATATTTCGTAATTTGTCACTGTCCTTATGTCCGTAGGAAGATCATTGAATAGTTTTGTACCTTTATATACAAAATGATGTTGGACTGCTGTTGTTCGTAACAGTGATACTGCTAGACCTACTTCCATCATTAAGATCATTTAATAGTTTTGTACCTTTATATACAAAATGATGTTGGACTGCTGTTGTTCGTAACAGTGATACCATTGAACCTAGTTGCATCATTATGAGCGGAAACTGTTGCGTGTATAATGATCGAGGACTCGCATTCGATGCTCACGGCGGATATCGATTCCCCTTTCCAGAGTAATTCCAAAAAAATCGTCTGTAGTATAAAAAGTAATAAGTCGTTTTCAACGTGTTGAAATATTATCTGCAGATATTGCCATAATAACATCGTAACGTGCCTCTGACCAAGTGTCTAGTTGATATCGCGATGCCACGGGTTGTGTTCCTGTATGATGTCATAAAATTAATTACAATTACCTCACAGCAGTCGGTGTACAATTTACAGTACAGTGTACCGAGTACAACAGTGCTCACCAGACCATTGAACTAATTTACATACAGAGTACAGGCCCCAATCTAGCCATCCCGATCTAGTTCAAATTCTACTTTGTGCAATCTAGCATTACGTGGCTTTGCTAAATCGTTGCAGAGAATCGTAAAAAATGCAAATAAAATTATCATTTAGAAGGAACGTGTTTTGAACGGTAAAAAAATATATATTTAAAATAGTGATCTCCGTACCCCGAGTCAAGTTTCATAACCATTACTCCGACATTACGTTCTTCAATTCAAGCATTCGTGATCAGTGGGCGTTTCGTGATCAAAATCATTGGGAGTTCAGAGGAAGAGAAAATAGGATCGGGTCAGGAGATGCTCTCGATACATTTTAAACTCGTGCATCAATTTGTGGACAATAATAATGAGGACTGAACACGGTTGGGGCTGAAAAAAAATTGTCAAAAGAAGCGACGGCGGCAGTCCACAATGGAGTGCTGATACTAACCCTGATGTATGGCAGTGAGGCATGGAACTGGCAGAGGAAGGATGGAAGTAGACTGAGTGCTGTGAAAATGAGATCTCTGAGGCGAATGTGCGGTAAAATGTATGATCGTGTGAAAAGATTGCAAGGCTGATTGATGTAAGTAATTAGTAATATTAAGAAAGGGACGCTTAGGTGGTTTGGGCATGTAGATCGAATTAACGAAGAAAGAAGTGTAAGGAGAATATATGACACGAATGTGAATGGAAGAAGTCAGGGACGCCTGAGGAAGACATGGCACGGTCAAGCGAATCAAATACTTGAGTCGGGCTGTGTCAGAAGTCGGAATAACAGAAGAGAATGTGTGAGACGATGTACGATTGTGAATTAGGTAAGAAATGTATGCCAGATCGAATTGTTTGGCGGTCCGCCCTCTCTGCCTACCTGTGCGGTGAAATGGCGTGTTCCTTATTTAGTTAGTCTATCTTTTTTAAAAAAAAAACAATTAAAATAGCGATCTCCGTACACCGAGTCAAGTTTCATAACCATTACTCCGAAAATACACAATTCAATTCAGCATTCTTGTAAATTATTGACAATGAGCGGGCGTATGTGTCATATATATTATATTTTTATTGTGTGCGCAGCAGTTCCCGCATTTTCAGGCGAACTACGAACTAATGAGATTCCTCGAACAATGTTCCGTGGAAAAATGTCCAATTGTTTGCATAAATCAGGCCACATCAGGGCTCGGCAAACTACGGCCGCCGGGCCAAATCCGCCCCGCTGTCTATTTTAATTCGGCTAGCGAGCTAATGAAATGGATTTTACGTTTTAAACCAAAAAACAAAGAACAAATTATGTGTCCGCACGGCCGATTGTACAGGGTTATTCAAAATATTTATGTTTGCCGATATTGAAGAAAGTGGACAGTTTCGTCTTTGTTTCTACATGCCTCAATTAACAAATAGTAATTGTTTCTATTGTACCTTCATTATAAAAAAAAAACAATATTTCATTCGTTTTTAATATGAAGGCATAAATATTATCATATTAGCCGGCCTTGCTGATTTTTTTTAATAAAGTTACGAAGTTGTGAATTCTTGCTCGTCATTTGGGTACCATAATTGATTTGACAGCGAAAGTAATGCCTTGTGACGACTATTACTATCTTTAAACAAAGAAACATTAGTTTGAAAATTTTGTTTCATTCCAGACATTTTTTTTTTTCAAAATATATCTAAATAAAAAAAGTTCTTAAGTAGGTACCTACTTGTGTTTTCAATTTTAAAACATATAGCAACAGTTTTACATACTGGATTTCATTCAAATTACTCTCTAAATCTTCCCGGCACTAATAAGAACACACTGTGCTATTTTCAGCGAAACCAGTAATTTTCGAAAAATCGATGACAGACATATAGACAAACATTAATTTTTTATATATATCGCAAATTTGAAAACCATTTCCTAATAATAATTTATTTTTCCTTTTTATTTGATACCACACGAGAGTCCCAACTGCTCCCAACCGTCCGAAGCCAGTGACTGTCATCCCCAATTTGGATATGTTATGAGGCTGAAGGTATTGAGGAGGGTAAGGAGATGAGGAAGGGAAGGGGAAGGTCGGGTAGTTCCTGGCTAGTCAGATCTGGTCACAAAATACGGCTAAAGCCATTTCAAGCAACGTTTCGATTCTGAATGGTGGTCTTTTACCACGACGATACCGACAGTATCTACCACTCGGGAACGTACTGCAAATATACTACATATTATTTTTAATTAATAAATTGTGAAATTTAATTCCGCACGCCGGGATTTACACCCCTCACCTCCGGATTCGTAACCGCTCAACCGCGGAGACTGCCAATAATAACGTAGAATTACTTAGATGTCCCCGAGTTGGCTTCCTAGCCCGCTGAGCCAATTTTCTTCCGATCTGGCCCTTTACAAAAAAGTTTTCTGACCCCTGAGCTGTATCTTCGCGCCGTGTACCTAGTACCGCACAGAGGGCGTGTCGGGTGGTTACCAAATGGTCCGCCAATAAAAAATTATATTGGACGTAATACTGGTGGTTACTAAACAAGTAGAAAGCAAGTTTCAACACTATCTTCGTTTATAGACTAATTAAAAAAAAAAGTTTAGATGTTGAATTGTTGATTTATAAATTAAATAAGCCATGTTGCAGTTCTTTGTCTTTTTTCGTACTTTAACCAATATTTCGGACAGCTTTTTTTTATTCCAGAAAGATGAAAATTGTATTTCCACTTAACTAACTAACTAACCATCACGCCGTTTCCCCGCAGGGGTAGGCAGAGAGGACGGGCCGCCAAATAAATTGATCTTGGCATACACTTCTTGCTTCATTCACTTTCATACAACGTCTCATACATTCTCTTCTGTTATTCCGACTTCTGACATGTCCCGACTCAAGTATTTGATTCACTCGATCGTGCCATGTCTTCCTCGGACGTCCCCGTCTTCTTCTTCCATTCACAATCGCGTCATATATTCTCCTTACACTCCTCTCTTCGTTCATTCGCTCTACATTCCCAAACCATCTAAGTGCCCCTTTCTTGATCTTGCTCACTACGCTTACATCAGCCTTGCATTTCACTTTATTTCCACTTTCTAGAATTAAATATGAGAAGAGTATAAATACATAACAAATTTATTGGAATAACTTATGGAAATTTATAAACCTCATTGTAATATTTGATTATTGAAGACGATATTATTAATATTTCTTAAATGAAACATGAAACAGAAAGTAAATATGAATAATAAATATTCAACATAATAGAAATAATCTTTATTGATTATCTAATTTTTTGCCTTTATTATTATGTGAAGAATTTGAACCTCTGTATCTTTATTACTAGGTAAATTTATCGTAGAGTCCTCTTTTAAGTCTTTTTCCAGAAAATCCCTTTCTTTCAGAAAACCTCCCAATTACTCCTTCCCTTTTGGTTGGCTAGTCCGGTCCAGTCCAACACCTACATATCCATGTATGTTTATAATTATTATATGTAGTCTTAATATATTCCCGACGAAGGAAGGGTACTTCCGAAACCGGTCGATTATTATATTAAATTGAAGTTGCTTAAAACAAATTTATGCGTTTCTATTATAATTATGACAAGCCATAAAGTAAATGATTTTTACGAATACGATACATTTATACTTTGTCCGCGCCGGTAGGCCCTCGATCTGCCCAAGGAAGTAAATCTTGGATCTTTGAATGGATTGAATATGTCGAGAAAATCTTCATGTGGATGGGAGATTGTTACTCGCTAGATAAAAAAAAAACACTGTTGATACACACCGATTATATTTGTGTTAAAAATTACCAATTTTGCTAGAAATAATGAACACACTTTTAGAATGTCTATATTGCTATGAAGTGATTTTATACACACCCGGTAGATTACAGTAGCAGCAATTGCGCAATTATCCGTGCTTATTTACGACTAAAAAGTGAATCAACTCGGACACGTCCATGCGTCGGGCAATTGGCGCTGCTCTTTTATACTCTGTGCGGTCATCGCCAGTCATCATCATCGGGCTGTCACTGTACCAACCAACTAACCAATTAACATACAACAACAGTACTGACCGAATTAATCATCTGCCAGTCGTGTGGTCTTTCGAGCCGGATAGACTGACGGGCGCGGCCGGTCGGTGTGAATAGACGACCTTCGTATAGATATCGCAACAAAAGTTGATGCGAATATATTATTTAAATAGATGCGTTGCTTGCATACAGAATCTTTCAAAATGTTATTCGACTTCACAACAACAAAAATTATACAGCTGAAACAGGACTGACCAAATTATTCAACCAGCAGTCATTTTTTGGTCCTTAAGAGACGAACTAGTCAGTCTGTATGAGCAGACGGCCTTCGTAGCTTGATGGTTTTTACATCTTGATAGTGAAGAAGGTCTAAATTTGAAAATGTCTTTTGAGAAGGAATGCTTTAATTTTTTGGATTCCGCAGAAAAGTCCCAACGGCTCCCAGCCGTCCGGGGCTAGTGGCACTATGATATCCCACAATCGGAGTATGATGTTAGGCTGAAGAGAGTGGGAATGAGGAAGGTTTTGAAGTATCCGACTGTTCAGATCTTCTCCCTGAACACAGTTAAGGACCAGCACTAAAAATAGCCCTCAACCCAACTTCGTAGTTTGCTAACTCAAGCAATACTACAAATGATTAATATGTAAACTCTACAACTTTGGTAGTTACGAAAATGTGTAAGGTTTCAAAAGACAAAAATCATGCAACTGTAATCTTATAAATTCTATGAAATACTTACTAAAACTGTCTGAAAATGAGTTGTGCTTGAAAACCAGTACGTATTTCATACAGAATGAAAAAAAATAACAGTTCAAGATTTTTGTCTTTTGAACCCTTAAACATTTTCCTAACTACCCATGTAGAATTCACAGAAAAATAATTCACACTATTTCTTGTGTCAGCATACTACAAAGTATGTATTTTTGGGTGATGGCTGCTAAAACCATTTCAAGCAATATTTCGATTCTAAATGGTGGTTTTACCCTTCTGGATCGTGCCGCAAATATACTAAAAATAATCGATTTTTTAACTTTCTAGTTGCTAGTGTAAAAAAATAGCATAATTCTTTCAAAAACTAGAAATCTGTCCAAAATTCATAAAAACTTTCACTCTGGGCGGTAACCTACAATCCTAGGTTATCTATTTGGGCGGCATATAAATCATTGCGGCCTGTCATGCGTAACTAATAAACACCGGTTATGTTATAATTCGGTTATACAACATGACACAATAATATTGAGTTGATTGAGCTCTTGCATTTTTTTACCGAATCTTTTACGACAGGTTTTGCAACAGAAGATTTACCGCTGGTACTCTCATGCAAAACGTTATTGCCCAATATGATGTTTGAGGAGTTAATTTCATCATAAAGTATGTAACTTCGTATCAGAGGCGTGTATTCCACATATGCACAAAATCACTGCCTATCCTAGCTTACACAGATAAAAATAAATAATATTGAAATTTATATAAATTTTGGAAGAAATCAATCTATAGCCACTTTAAACAATACGTGCTAAGTGCCAGCTAAGAATCGCTCCGCCGCGCGCGCCCCACAGATCGCCCCACTATAACGTGTCAAAAGCAGGAACTAAGTATTCAAATTTTGACGGTATTCTACACAAAACTGTACATGCGCATCCATGAGAACACTCGTCTGTGTTAGTGTCGCAAGAGGCCGTGCCTATCTGTACAAATTACAAATGTAGCAAGCAGTGCCATCTGTTGGTACCTTTATTGATTAGTACAACTTTATTAACGAAATAATTATCTTATTATGTCGGTTTTCTTTCATGCAATTGTGAGGTCGAAAAAAATATTGGAATTTTATATATCCAATAATTGTAATGTCCTATTACCAACCCTGATGAATGGCAGTGAGGCATGGAACTGGCAGAGGAAAGATGAAATTAGACGGAATGCTGTAGAAATGAGATCTCTTATACGAATGTGTGGTAAAACCTATGGTCGTGTGAAAAATTTTGAGATTCGTAAAGAATGTAAGGCTGATATAAGCGTAATGAGCACGATTAAGAAAAAAGACGCTTAGATGGTTCGGGCATGAACGAAGAAAGGAGGATAAGGAGAGTATATGACGCGAATGTGAAAGGAAGAAGAAGCCGGCCGAGGAAGACATGACACGATCAAGACCATGTCAGAAGTCGGAATAACAGAAGAGAATGTATGAGACGTTGTATGAATGTGAATGAAGCAAGAAGTGTATACCAAGATTGAGTTGTTTGGCAGTCCGTCTCTCTGCCTACCTCTGCGGTGAAACGGCGTGATGGTTAGTTGGTTAGTTCGTAATATGCATCAATGGTTGGTTTATATTTGAAGTGGCCGGTAATCCCAACAAACATCCGCTGAAGCCAGCACGCCATTATGGTAGATTTTTTTTAATATCAATTAATTCACTGTTTTTCCTACAACCTACCTCGATTAAAAACTCTGTGCACGCCACTGGTTCGTATGGACAGTATATTATTGCGCACCGCGACTGGTTTCGAATCCGTTTCCCCGACTTTGGAGCCAAGTTCCTTACCGCCTCTTACATCTATCGTCAAGAGAGAATAGATAATAGATAGTATTGTCTAGCGAATAACAATCACCCATCCACGTCAAGATTTTCTAGACACATTGAATCCATTCAAAGGTCCAAGATTTACAACCTTGGGCAGATCAAGGACTTACCGCCTTTGAGGTGATTTTCTCACGAAAACGGCGCTATAAAAATAATCGATTTATTATCATTATTACCGGCCCAGAGAAAGTATAAATGTATCACATTCGTAAAAAGTGGCTTGCCATACTTATAATATAAACACTTGGTTTCCGAAGTACCCTTCCTTCATCAGGGTAAAAAAAATCCTAACGAAGGGAGAGTACTTCCGAAACCGGCCGATCATTATACTAAATTGAAGTGGTTTAAAATATATTTTTTTGTTTATATAAAAAAAATATTATTTCGGAATAATTTTCATAGACTTTAAAAAAGCCTTTGGCATATTTGACCACCTAACTTTATTAATACCAATGGATGAACGTGGTTTTAGAGGTCCTGCAAATAAATTGTTCAAAAATTATCTTTTTAATAGATTTAAAAAAAAAAATTAAATGAAAAAGGTTTTTGTTTTATGACACCTTATTTTATTTATATATATTTCTACATTCGACCCGTTTCGGTTGGACTCAACCTTCTTCAGGAATGTACACATATAAACCAGACCCAGAACCCTAATGCAGAAATATATATAAATAAAATAAAGTGGCTTAAAACAAAAACATTTTTCATTAATATTTATAATGTCAAGCCACAAAGTGGATTGCTTTCTTCGACAGATTTTTCTTAATTGAAATTGACAGAAATGTAAGTAATGAATTGTTAGCAGATACTGTAGATCAATTTCTGGTCCTGTATGTGATACAAAGTAATTTTTCTTTAGTTTGCCAAATGTTTTAAAGCGTTGTAAATGTGATAGAGAGATCCACATCAATTTGAGGATTTTCTGCAAATAGTTTTTAATAATTCAATTAAATGATTCCACGATAGCGGTATTATTATTACTACAAAACAAACTTTATCCTTGACATCCCGAGATTAAATGCAAATCTCCTTTAATGGAAGCAATCTTCCTAACAAGCCCTCCATTGATTTGCTTTGTGTAACCTTAAGTGACCGGCTCAGGTATGGGGGGTTCATCGAAGCCAGAGTAAAGTTATCTTCTCAGTAGAATTTGGTAGCCACTTCTGGTCGGGAGCCCCAAAATATCTAAAGAAACCTTTATTCTGTGCAGAAACGGGCAGTCCGTTTGATGCACTCGCCTATCTTAACAAACGGATTGCAATCTTTGGAGCACAGACGTCAGGTGGGAATGTTGTCCTAATTCTACCGGTATCTCAATGGAAGACGCTCTGAGGAACTAGCGTCATTGGTCCCTACGGCACCGGTGCGCAGTCGCAAACACGCTAAACGCGCCCCCGACATTTATACACAGTTGACATTTGCCACATGAGAATGTGTCGCTTTTATGAATCGTTCTTGTGTTCAACAGCTCGGCTGTGGAATGATTTGCCGGCCTCTGTGTTTCCTCCCTCCCACAACATGGGTCTCTTCAAGACCCAGGTTCACTCCTTCCTATCCTCTAAAATAACATCCACACAGCATCCCCAAAGATGACAAAGGCCTTGAGGCAAATTATTTCCCTGAGGGCCTCCTGTGTTGGGTTACTCTAAAAAGACTCATTTGTTCCGCTCCTGCTTCGATTACATTATCAATGTTAATGTCAGTAGCAATGTTTTAAAGTGGGACCGTTCCGCTAGGCGGAGCATGGAGCAAGGATAGAAGAAGCGACCACCGGAAAAATCATCGATAGAAACAAAGGACATGGGCTATGAACCTCTATTACTACGAAACTGCGTGCACAACGCGAGTTGCCAAAATCGTTCACCGATACTGCCATACATCAGGGTTGGTATCAGCACTCCATCGTGGACTGCTAGCCTCGCTTCTACAAAGTTTAACTCATCCCACCTTTCTTTTGCTTCATTTTCTTCTCGCTATCTTTTCACTCCATCATCTACTTCTGTGATGCACAACCGGTGCAACTCTGATTACTCTTTCATGCACAAGATTGTTGAAAACAACTCATCCTTATGTCAAATGGAAATTCAATTAAATGAAGTGGCTACTGCTCTGGCTAATCTGGATGGTAATAAGGACAGCGGTCCGGATAACACTGCACCATTAGTTATCAAAAATTGTTCATTCAATCTCGTTTATCCATTATAAATAATCTACAACCAAAGTCTTGAACGTTTTCAATAATATGGAAAATAGCCCATATTGACTGTTTTCAAATCATTTAACATGAATGATGTCTTAAACTACCACCCTTTCCAGTATCTCATCACTTTTAGCAAAGTATTGGAATCCTTAGTTTATAAACATAAATTCTATTTTTTTAATGAAGGTACTGGAGTTCAAATTCTTAAAAAAACCGTAATTACCCCTTCCGCTTTGGTCGGCTGCCACTCCAACACTTCATGTATTTCTATCATTATTTTATATCGTAGTTTAGTTTTAATAAATTCCCGAGGAAGGAAGGGTACTTCCGAAACCGGTCAAGATTATTACGGTAAATTAAATTGGTCTAAAACAACGTTTATATTATATATTATATATTCTATCATTTAAAAACCCTTTGTCCACGGCAACGTGGATTTATCCCAAAAAATCAATAACAACAAACCTTCTTGCATATACAAATATATTGTATCATTCACTTGAGTCCCGGGTACAGGTTGACGCAATATAAACAGATTTTCGTAAAGCCTTTGATACCGTTGACCATCGTATTTTTCTTACCAAACTTAAATTAATGGGAATATATGGATATTTTGGATATTTACTCGGGTGGCTAGAATCGTACATCTCTTACCGTATTCAACTGGTAGTATTAAATGGCTTTACATCAACTCTCACTTTAGTTTATTCCGGTGTTCCCCAAGGATCTAATCTTGGCCCACTCATGTTCATGATATTTATTAACGACTTTCCCAACGGTCTAAAATCTAGTTATCTCCTGTGCGCAGATGAGTTAAAAGTATTTCGCACGATTAAATCTCTAAATTATTGATTATTGCTTCAATATTATGTAACAGCAATATATTCCAATCAAAAATACTGCTCATTACCTTAGTCAATATAAAGTTGATAATGCGGTACTTGATTCTGTTACCAATATTCGAGACCCCGGAATCAAATTCGATAGTTAACTTAATTTTAATTTTAAATGAAAAAATAAAACAATAACTTTTATTTTTTATGTACGTTTTGCCGACCGGGTTTCACTACCACCGTAGCTTCTTCGGGGCAGTATACTACTAAACTATGATATACATGTGTTATAGATTGATACAGGGAAGGGCGTGTACTTTGTTGATTGGGAATATTTTAAGTATTGGGCTTTTATTTAAATTTATTTGATTATTAATTAGTCTACTATTTGTGTTTTTGGCTTTCCACATCTCTAATGCTTCTAAGTCATCTAGTCTAATACTTATTCCAATTTTTTTTCAGGAAACTATGCCTGTATTTTTATTGAAAGTTACCTAACCACAGTTTTAAGATGGCTTTGAATGCTGAAACAGCTGTCACAATAATAACAACTAAAATACTTGCAGAACTTAATAATAACTTTATTCAATTTATTTGCTTGTAAGAGAGAGTACGAAAACAGTGTGCAATATAGTTGTGAATGGTGAATATTTGGAGCAGGCCGATTAGTTTGTGTATTTGAGAAGTATGTTTACGAGAGATGTAAAGACTGATAGGGATATTGAAAAAAGGGTGAATGCGGGAAACGCCATTAACGGAGGGACTGAAAGCGGTTGGCGCTAACAAAAAGTTGTCAAAAGAAGCGAAGCTATCAGTCCACAATGGAGTGCTGATATCAACCCTGATGTATGGCAGTGAGGCATGGACCTGACAGAGGAAGGATTAAGTAGACCAAATGAGACCAAGTGAGAGAATGTATGAATGCGAAGGAAGCGAGAAGTGTATGCCAAGATCGAGTTGTTTGGCGGTCCGTCCTCTCCCCACACTCCTACGGGGAAACGGCTTGATGGTTGGTTAGTTATTTTCTTAATAATAATAAAAAAAAACAATTTGACTTGTACGAATTAAACACAATAACAAATAATAATATATATTGAACGTTTATAATTGGCTCTCCGGCTAAAAGGGTGGTGCATCACTGATCAACTCCAAGATGTCCACCGCCGATGTCTGCACAACTTCCCTATTATATATTATTGCTTTCATCTGCCAGTCGCTGCAAATACCGTCAGGTACATGGATGGAGGCAACAGTCGCCAGTCCAGCCAGGAACAATAATTGCACTGAATTAGTTTTGGCAGGATATGTGGGTGCCATTATTGTCATTATCCAATTGTTGTGGCGAATTCTTGTTTGGCCACCGAGCACCAAGTGCATTACAAGTTATAATGGATTCAGGGGCAGGATATTCGCGTACTAATCTCAGTACGTCGTAGAGGTCAAATCCAGAACGGAGTTGGCAACGATTTCTTTTAACATCTCTCGCAAATATCTGCAACTAACGTGCTTTAAGTAGTATTAAGAGATGTTCATTTTGAAATTATTTGAATTGAAAAATACAAGATCACATCTTGATGAAAAAGCTTATTTGTTGCAACTTTGCTGTAGACTCAGAAACAATTTATATTTATTTTTATTGTATAATATTAATTGCATACTGTTCACGCCAGTTCATCGGTCACCTATTTCTATATAATGCGTGCAATTATATGCATCTATCTTGCCCCCTTCCCCCCTTGTTTGACCTTCCGGCACCAGTTCAATTAAAAACGCCGCCGAGAACATTAGTTCCTTACAATTATAACCGCTGACGATCGATAACACAAGTTCCGTACAAGCACAATAGAAACAAGTGAAGACACAATTGAATTATTCACAGTGAGTGGTGAAATCGGTGAGTTACCTTTTTTTTGCCATTTCCCTCGTATATTTTTGTTCATCAATCCTATGCCATAGTTGCTCGCAAAGTCCCTTTTATATATAATTCGCAATCGCGAAATCATCCTGATCATTACGGTCAGGATTAGCAACCATACGCATCTCCCACCATATACAATGGAAACTTGTACCCGCTAAGCCACTGCAAGTAGCTTGTCAGCAGGAGTTTAGTTCAACAATATCATATAATACAATATAAAATAACAATCATCATACAAATGTAGAGCAAAATTAAAAAAATATAAGTGCCTGCATGTTGTGATTTTTTTTGTTTTGTTTTTTAATATGAAAAGAGCATTTTAAACTACAGTTTTGTTTTAGAGATTCCGAGAGTCCGATTTCGTAATATGGATTTAAATAATATTGTCAAAATATCAGCAAGTATTAAACAAATTGAAAAAAAAAGGAAAACAACAGTAAAGTTTTGTTACAGTGAGGATAGACTTAATATAATAGTAACACTTAAATAATTTGAAAGACACCTGCAGCTATCGAGGAGACCATCATATTTGTTCAATAGACAATGTAAGAAAGAGCAAAATAGCGTAAATATAGCAGATATCAAGTAGCTATACAACCATGGAGACCGCTATATTTGTTACCATCAATACACAGGGTTACTTTCCAAAAGCTAACAGGGCCTTAAAATTTTTAGTACAAGTCTAAATGATTATCATTAAAAAAAACGGAAACGGCAAATGATTTCAAAAATCAAATCAAAACCTGACTCAAAGAAATCCAGAATCTTGAAAAGAACTTCGTAGGAGCTTAAAAACAATCGGTTTTTTAAATGAAACCTTGTCCGCCTCATCGCACGAACCCCCAGTGAGGAGGACCAAAAAAAACATTGTAAATTGTCTTTTACAAAATTTTATTAACTAAATGAAAAAATATGTATTGAAAGTATGTCTAAAATCATGGACTCTACCAAAACCTTGTTCAGGCTTTGGCTTGAATGTTCTCTTAATTAATTAACTAACTAACTAACTAACTGACCATCACGCCGTTTCCCCGCAGGGGTAGGCAGAGAGGACGGACCGCCAAATAACTCGATCTTGGCATGCACTTCTTGCTTCATTCACTTTCATACAACGTCTTATACTTTCTCTTCTCTTATTCCGACTTCTGACTATATTACTATATTATTGTCCTATTTTTGTCATTTCTTCACCCATTTATTATGTGTTGTTTTTTTTCAATGTCTCTTCTTTATCTCATTTCGTGTTCTGTAGGTATTTTGTGTAATTGTCCAATGGTAACGAGGTGATCATTAGCAGATTTGCTTTCCCAAGGGTAAATACTAATGCTTTGCAGTGCAATGCGAGTTGCCTGCAGTCTATTCGCAAATCAAATGACATAGTACATCTCTATTGATTCTTTGCTCTGTGAGGGCCACCATCCTTGGCTCTATCCAACTACATCTTTTCTGGGCATGCTCGGATTTCACTCTCTGCAGCTCAGAAGGGAGGGGTATGGATTCTATAGTGCTGTGGTCCTCAATAATAACACATTTTTGGAACTATTAGGAATTCAATGATCCCATTTATTAAAAAATATGTATTTAAAAAAATATAATTTTAATGTTTTTTATCTTTGTTTCAGGTGAGAAAAGCTCTTCATTTCTCCCAAACAAAACGTCGGATTCGATCAAAATTAGCAATAATCAGTTTGGCTGTATCTTCGGTTGAATTTTCATAGAACTCTGGTAAGGTTTGTTATTTTATTATGAAAGTTGGGGTGGAACATTTGTTGTTTTTAATTACTTTAGTTGTTGAAGTTAATATTAACATATCCTAAATGAAAAATGAAACCGAAAAAAAACACCGAAAATAAAAGTGCATCAGTCGCATCTGGGAATCGAACCCAGGACCCCTGTCTTACCGGGACAACCGCTTTCCGACTAAGCTAAGACCAGTTCAATTTATGCCATCTTCATCGATATCATACCTCAAATTCAAAAGCTGTCAATATCACCCTCCGTTTTAATATATGTTATATAAAAACTATTATCTCTATACTTAAATTTTCTAATAAAACTGTGTTCATCTGAAGCGCCCTTCCAGGTAAGTATGTTTTTCTGTATCTGTTTGTACATAATTAGATAAAGAATAGGAAGTAATATTTGTACATACATTCCTGATTCAGTATTCATATATTCCTGATGATGAAAGCATCGCTTTCGAAACATGTAGATATCAATGTATATTTATAAAGTGGTGAATACTAAGTGTATTTTTAAATAAAAAATTTTTTCTGTATTTCTCCTCCTTAAATTTATTAGCAATTTAGCTTTTTTTAGATCGACGGATGACAGGTCACCCAGTTTCAGATGTGAAGGGATTTTATTTTATATTTTCGAAACGAGGTACGAGAACACTTTTGGTAGATCGCTGTGCTGCATGTTGGAAAAGAATGGTCATTTCTGACCTTACTTCTAGTCCGACGTTGATGTTCGACATTTTTCATTTTGTTTTTATTTTTATGGACTTACATTATCACCTTCTTCCGGTCGTTCTTCCCAACTTTTCTAATGATTAATCGGAGGCAGCGATCAGCATATGTTGAATTGTTGAGCGTTCGCTCTGTTTGCCTGCTTCTAAGCATTTTTTATCCTGAATTGTCTGTGGAGGTGCCAGTCCACTTTCGTAGACTATAAAATAGTGCCTGCCCACTTTCATAGACGTACATTTGACTTCTTTCTTTGGTGAAAAACAAGACGAAACGTAGCTTATAATAAGTAAAATAAGTTAGGTTCTTATCAGTTTTATTTAAAACATACAAAAAAACGTTTTCACATTCGAAAACGGAAATAAATCTTTGTCATTCAATATTTGAATCGCGATAAAGAGATCACGCACCAATAACGTTTTGACATTTGACATTTCACTGACATTTGTTCACACTCTTGACAATTTTTATACCTAGTCCTCTGTTGAGAGGAATTTAATCCACAAAATTCGATATCCTAAATTGATCGAGAGTTTCGTTGGGAAGACCGTATTTGTGCATTTGAACAGAGTTGAGTCAAAATTTCGGCTCAACAGTTCCTCAGTAGGATTGGGAAGAACGACCGTTAATGTAACACTGTCGAACATCAAGTACTCGTACATTGAGAGCGTTTTACAAATGTCAGAAAGGATTCTTATCATATTTATTTATATATATTTTTTTAATATTGTAAAAAAAATTATGAATAACCGTCTTATAGAAGAATTTATATCTGGTCTCCCCCTTTTTGGAATCTCGTATCAGCGGATCACTCGGCGTGAAAAAAAAATTGACCAATAATTAATTGCATTACGTCTCTGCTACGGCCACGTCTCAGAACATGCTCCGGTGTTATATAAAACAATGTTGTACTCTTGCAACAAGTTGTTTTATAGGCATTTTGACAAAACTGGTTTTCGCATGCCCCGGGGTGTCCCGACTATATCAGGGACGCACAACCTTTTTAGCCGGAAGGCCAATTTATCAATTTTCAATGTGTTCTCGAGCCGCAGGGGGTAGTGCACAAGCAGCTGGACATAGTTAACTTCGTATTGATGGCGTTGCCAGGTAGATTAAAAAAATGTGAATACCGTATAAACCACTGTACTAAAAAAAACTGCCTAAAATATCGCATTTCATGTAGCTGATGTACCCAGCGTCGTCCGTAGTTACTAAAATTCTGAAGTAAAGTTTTGAGGTTGAGATGTGTTACCCTCACCCCTAACCAGTAGATTTTATCTTATTTTGAACGTCAAGTGTTCAAAATTTCATCAAGAAGTCCCAAAAGGATATTTTGTGAGCCTGAAGGTAATTGAAGAGGGGAAGGAGATGGCAAGAGGAAGGTGGGGAAGTACCTGTCTATTCATATCTGGCCATCAAACACGGCTAAGGCTATTTCAAGCAACGTTTCTATTCCGGATGTTTGACTTTCACCACGGCGATATTCAGTATCTACCAATCTTCCTCTACCTTAGGTCAAACCAGTGGCGGCTCGTGACTTTTGAGTGAGCTCGAGTGGTAAGATTGAAAAATACGACGTTATTGATGTTGTTAAAGCCGAAAATAATTTTTATTTATTTCAAAATTTCAATTTTTTTGGCACTGCCCCACATACCATCTAAATCTCCATACAAAAAATTGAAATTTTGGAAAAAAAAAATATTTTCGCTTTCAACAACATCAATAACGTCGTATTTTTCAATCTTTCCTCTCCAACTTACTCAAAAGTCACGAGCCGCCACTGGGTCAAACCAATAAATCAATGCTGATAATTTTTATTTATTTTATTAAACCAAGCGGGCCGCCGGTTGTGTATCCCTGAACTACAACATACACTTTCGTTGAGATCAAAAAACCGACTTTATAATATCTGCGTTAAAAAAAACTGCTGATATGTAGGCTAGGTTTTCTATACGAATTTCATAACATGTATTACTTTTTTGTCAGTTTATCATCGGAAGGTGGTTTTTTTCATCTAACACTCTCCATTACATCTCACCATTTATCAATAAGTAAATAATGTTGTATGCGGGTGCTCTCAGTATCGCCCTAATTAATGACCATCTTTAAGAATCGAAACGTTGCTTGAAATTGAATGGTTTTTACCAAAATTTTGTGACCAGAATTGAATTTCCATGTGCTTTTCGTCCTTCCTCTTTCCCATTTTACTTCCCCTCCCTGTTCCATTCAGCGCCATAATATATTACGCACTAATTGAGGATGACATAGTCCCACAGAGCAGTTGGGATTCTTGTGTGGTATTCAAATAAAAAACACTGTCAAACCAAATATGTTTCAAAGTTGGTGTGGATTCTAAGATAACATTAAGGGTAAACTTAAAATTAATGAACATTCGCGATCACAGATGGCGTTAATTTCAACATCTTCTTCTTCTATTATGTGAAGAAGAAGAACCGCCCCGGGCGGGCGGTGTTTGTTTGTTTCGTATATAAATCTACAGTTTTATTCCGAGCTTGAAGAAAATTTGCATAATTAACTTTCGAAACAAGAGAAAGGTCACTGTCTGCATTAGATTTCGAAAAATACCCCCTTTCCCACCCCTTAAAGCAGATTTTTGGTACTTGATTAAATTTCGCACACTTAATGTTCTAAATAAGATGAAAAATTTGAGTAGGGGTAGGAGTCGGAGTAGGAGTCGGAGTAGGAGTCGGAGTAGGAGTCGGAGTAGGAGTCGGAGTAGGAGTCGGAGTAGGAGTCGGAGTAGGAGTAGGAGTCGGAGTAGGAGTAGGAGTAGGAGTAGGAGTAGGAGTAGGAGTAGGAGTAGGAGTAGGAGTAGGAGTAACACATCACAATCTCAAAACTTTCCTCCAAACCATTCATAGCCCCTGGCGACGCCGGGTACTTCAGCTGGTTTTAGCATAAAACACTTAGGACGTAATACTTTTAAATATTGAGATGAATTGTTTGTTGTCGGGTATGTATACGAAATAATATGAAATGGAATAAGTTGTATTGTGGGTTTGAAACTAAGTTCCTTCCAGAAACTTACAAAATTGCAATCTTTTATTCTAACAGTTTCTTGGAGGAATATTCTGTTGAACCCACAATAACAAATCATTCCATTTTATATTCTGTAAGTACATTCGCGAGTAAACGATTCATTTCAATATTTAAAAGTATCGCATGATAAAATTGTTTTTTTTTTCTTTCTTGAAATTATCCCTAAAATGCCAATGAAATCACGCGCTCCTTATGTAGGTGGCGAAAAGGTTGAAATTCCCTCTTAACACCAGCCGCATGTTTCGATTTACGCAAAAAAACGTCACCACAATGCATGTTTTATTTTATTTTGTAAAGCTCAGGCATAATTATTAAAATGTTTTTCGGTCATATCCTAAAAAAAACTTAATTGCTACAATGAACAATACGACAATATCGGAAAAGGGGTTCTTAAATACGAGATTTTGCTTTTTAATCATTTTTTAGGTCTGATACTTTATTTTTTTCTAGACTTATAAAAAGACTCACCAAAAAAATTCCCGGTTAAACGAAAGGCCAAGGTGTGTTCTACTTGCAGTATTTAATTAAATCATCTGTGATATAAAAATATATGGTCGACCATCAAATTTTCAAACCGAAACGAATGATTTTGTATTACTTCCCATTGCATACGAATAGACTTGCCTTAAAGTACCGTTTCTATGGCTAAAGGTAAAGATCACTTGACACCCATTTTGGCACCAGCCTAAATCACTGCAATTCAACTTTATTTCGCGTGATTTTGACGGCGGTAAGCAAATTATAAAACTTCAAAAGATTGGTATTCACCTTGTGGCGTCATTATTAATAAATGAATTAAAAAATCCTTTGTATTCACCACTTTATTAATATATAAATTTATAAATTACGAAACATTTATAAATGAGTCGAATGAAATTTTCAGTTTTTAAAACAAGCCTAACCTTTTTACGTTTTTGCTGTTTTTTATTTAAATTACTAGCTCGCGACTCGACGCCCTTTGGTTTCTTTCCTTTAGGTGTTAGAGCATCTCTATGTATTATTTGCTCTGTGGTCTTTACCAATGTCATCTTTTAAATGAGTTTTTTTTAAGAAACAATGTTTTAGGTATCCTAATAATAAGATGCATATATTAAAGTAAAATATTTTGAACAGGAAACATGAAATTAATCATTATATTCATGAAAGACAAAATAACGCAACTCTACAGCATGGCAAAAACTCCATCGCCATCTCGCGAATTTTCATAATAATTTTATGTTTACCTTTAAGTAGTTTTAGCTATGTTTAATGACTGGATCTGAAAAGGCAGGCTAAGAATATACCCGTTTAGGTCAGGAATAGTCCCTACCTAATTTATTTCCAGATTTTCCAATTTGGGATGATACATCATCAAATTTTAAAAAATATGTGCGTTAAAATTGTGCCACTGTTTTTTTTAATTGTTTTATGGTCTTTCGCGCCCAATTGACTCCTGTTTTTTAACGTTAATGAGTTATCGCAATAAATCATACGTTCAGTATCTCCCCGGTCCACCTTGCAACAGACGGATTTAACAATTTAGTAGAAGGAGCGACCACATACCGATATTCTATTATTTCCACACCAAACTTGACGGAAAGCAGATGGCAGAAGCACATTCTGTATTCTATACCGGGAGGTTCAGTATTATAGCGATCAAAGTGGAATGCTTTCAGTAGCGCCCTGATTATATACGCCTTCCATTGATATGCTTGGTGTAACCTTAAATGACCAGCTCGGGTATGGGGGCTCCATCGAAGCCAGACTAAAGTTAGCCTCTCAGAAGCCGGGCGTACTGTACAGGGCCCGCAGATACTTTAATAGTATACAATTGTTGACCCCGTACAAATCAGGAGTGCGCTGGGCTGTAGAATTTGGCAGCCAAAATATCTGGAAAAAACCCTTGACTCTGCATAGACGGGCGGTCCGTTTGATAGATTTGCCTATCTTGACAAACGGATTATAATCTTTGGAGCACAGACTTCATGTGGGAATGCTGTCCTTGTTTTACCAGTATTTCAATGGAAGATGCTCTGAGGAGCTAGCATCATTGATCCCTTCATCACCACCAGTGCACAGTCGGGAAAAACGCCAAATTTCACATGAGAATGGGTCGCTTCTACGATTCGTTCTTGTGTTCAACAGCTCAATTGTGGAATGATTTGCCAGCCTCTGCGTTTCCCCCCTCCTACAACAGGTTCACTCCTTCCTATCCCCCAAAACCCTTCATACAGCATCTCCAAAGATTACATATTTCTCTCAGGCCCTCCTCTGTGGAGTAACTGTAAAAAAAACAAACAAAAATACAATATAGAAAGCATTAACACTTTCAGGTCTGAATTAAAACTGGAAGTGATAAAACAACATTTGATGCTTGATAACACCTTGATTGAAAGTTTTTGATGTAGTTTTTTTTTGTTATTTATTTTTTTTTTTAAATGATAAATCATACAACCGTACGACACAAAATACAACATTTTATTAATTTTAAAAGAATTTTAACAATAAAAACGTACCTTTAAATTTTACTTTCAGAAAAACAATGTGAAGAGTGTGGAAAGTCGAGATTAAACACAAAAAGATCTCATTTCACAATATGAACATGGCTACCGCCTGAACGAGTAATCCAATGGAATAAATAGCGCGCAAAGCCAATAATGCCAGCAATTATAAAACGAAAACCCCCATTTTTTTTATTTATATGCAAGAAAAAATTCTGAAATCGTACGAAAGGTTACAATATCTATTGGTCTGGGTGCCAGAGGTGGTGGGTTCAATTTTACAACAGAGCTCCAACTGCCACGAGGACTTCCCCATTCCGTTGTATCTTGCGATTTTTTTTTCATTCCGGTATAATTTTTTTTTTTGCGTGCTTCCGTTATTCTTCTGAACTTTCAGCTATTTCACGATGTGTGTTCGATATGAATGGACTGTGACTTCAAAACAGGGTGACTTGCACTCGATGGGAAATATGGAAGACAAGGACGGTAAACAAATTTCAAACATTTCGTCGTTCACAACACAAACGGGCGTACCTCATATTTAGTAACTTTCCAGGAGACCCAAAAAAGCAGTTTATTGCCGGATTCTTGTGAATATTATTACATGTTTCGCCGATGTGGTAAAAAATGCGTAGTTAAAACCCCATTAGCGAAACATGAATAACAATAAATTGCACAAGAATCCGGCAAAAAAGTAGTTTTCTGGCTCACCTGGAAAGTTGTTAAAAATAAGATACGCCTGTTTGTGTTGTGGTCGACGATTTATTCAATGAAACCTTCGTTTAAAAAGATTTGGAACTTTTTAAACTGCTGCAAGCATGGCTGTCATTCGATTATGATTCTCAGCTGATCATAAGTAGATCAGAAGCTGAAACAATTCAAATCTCGTTTTGATGGTCATCAAATGTGATACATACGAGGTGTATTCAAAAGAAAGGGTGAATTTTGAATTCTCGTGGGCTGTGTACATTCGACTATCGTTTTTTTTTGTTATGTTGGTACACATATGTTTATCACATGTTAGCATTATCAGCCATTTTGGATTAGTGGTTTGTTTTTTGACAACTGGAAAGGTTAGTCGTAAATCGATAATCGAATGTACACAGCCCGCGAAAATACAAAATTCACCCTTTCTTTTGAACACACCTCGTATATATATATATTTATTTATTTTTTTACTTATTGGTTTTTTGCGTTAACTGTGAGAAATATGATGTACCTATAAGCTATACTGGCGTCGTAAGAAAAAACCACGTATATGCAATTTGATGTATTTTTATATTAGTGTTTCCATTGCGTTACTGACCAATCATCTGTGCCCATTTCATTCTTAATACCACTTATTTGAATACATAACATTGTTTTCTATTAAAATAAGTGGTTATTTGCGACAAATATGTTTATTTGGTATCAAAAACACTAATGTCAAAATATCTCAAATTGCGTATACTTGGTTTTCTTATGACGGAAGTATCCCTGTATAGTTTATACTTTTATTACTATACACAATGGTGTTTTTTTATTTATTTTAAAAACATCTCGCCCATAATTTTGTTTATATAATAGTAACAATATTAGTTGGAGATGTGGCATTCTTTGCCGGGTAATTATATATATATAAAAATCAATGTAAGTTTGTTTATCATGTTCTCGAAATTACTCTACCGGTTTCGCTGAAAATAGCAGTTTGTTTTTATTAGTGCCGGGAAGGTTTCGAAAGTAGTTTGAATGAAAGCCAATACGTAAAACTGTTGCTATAACGTTTTAAAATTAGTATGAAAAAAATTGAACCCGCCATGTTTTATTTAGGTTAGCCCATAGATATTACACTCCGGTTAGCCACAGATTGCATATAATAAGAAGGTTTTTTTGGGTAGAATATTTTCAAAATGGAAAACACGATACCTACTTAAGAACTTTATGATTTAGATATATTTTGAAAAAATAAACGTTTAGAATGATGTAAAACATTCAAATGAATGCTTCTTTATTTGGAGAGATGGTTACTTTCACTGTCAAATCAATTATGGCACCCAAATGACAAGCAAGAATTCACAACTTCATAACTTTATTACAAAAAAAAACCCAAGCGAGACCGGGTACACATCAGCTAGTGTATTCATAAATTAAAAAAAACAAAATCTAAAGCATTAGCCACTCATCCCACTAGGACAGTCCCGTATTGTTTCAATTTTTTAAAATGCCCTTATATACTTTATACTCAAAACACCACTTTTTTTTCTGGTGTAGTTGCGGGAATGTGATTTATGTATTGATTTAATCTGGCGCATATTTCGCATCAATTACCAGTCCCCCTGTACAGACAGCCTATAATTGATACGGTAGTAGACAAAATAAATTATCGCATACAAATAACATGATATCGCAGAACGCGGCCACTCGCAACACTTCACATTGCAACGCATAAACAACCCGTGGGACATTCGATATGCTTTCAGTATCGCCCCGGCGAAGTAATATCAGATGTTTATCGGAGATTAGAAGGGAAAATGTGGGATTCCTGAATATCATTTTATTTGGTTGGCCTTTCCCACAGCTGCCAAGCAATTTTTGTTTCTTCAATTTTTATGTATCACAGCATCCAGACCTGAATGCGTAATCTCCGGATTTAGGTCACGCGTCTTAAATAGTGCACCACGAAATGTATTCAGTTCACTTTTCATGTCTCTTTACGACGATTGAAGGAATTGGGGAGGGGAAGGAGAATGTAAAGAGGAAGGTTATTAAGTGGCGATGAGTCATGACTCATTTTGTGAAAAGCGGGAGTCCCAGTACCAGCGCAATATTTTAGTACAGTTCAATTGAACGACGGCTCTTTTAAGAGCCGACACATATTAAGAGGCGACTCCCAGCTCCCTGTGTATAGGTGTAGGTACAAAACGTCCAGATGACAGACTGTCAGGCGCCGTTCACACACTATGTAGTAGCTAGATACATGTATAAATGCGGTAATTATTCTTATCTCTACACGAATGTAGAAAAAGGACCTTTTTTAAAAATGCGTCATTGCATAAATGCTTAAGAATACTATCGAACGTCTGAGGTATGTTTATCTTTTTAGAAAAATCAACAATCTTTCTTAAGTGGTTCCGAGGTTTGTCAAAAAGAGTCACAGTTCAATAGAGCCGTGGTGCGGTTTACCAGGAGTCGTACGCTCATGGTTCATCAAAATGAGCCTGCACAAATGAACATTCATGAATGACTCATCGCTATTATGAAGCACCTGGTATGTAATGTCTATTGAAGCAATGAAAATATCTGGTTGAGGGTCTCCTAACAATAGGGAGCTTATAAAATTTAGGAAAACAACGAATCTGCAGATGAAGAATCTGAACCTGACGACAATTTGCAAAAATCTACTAATCTGTCGTTGAAAAAAAAATTAGAAATTAAAATACAGAACAAGAAAATGTGCAAAAGATATAGATAAGGTTCCAGGCGTCGAGTATTTAAAAAAAATGCTAGTGACGACTTTTACTATCTCTAAACGAAGAACCAAAAAAACATTTATTTGAAAAATTTATTTCATTCTTTTTTTTTAATATATTTAAATAAAAAGAGTTCTGTAGGTGCCTACTTGTGTTTTCCATTTTGAAAATATTCTAAACAAACCTTCTTCTTTTGAATATGTAATCTGTGGCTAACCGGAGTGGTTTATCTATGGGCTAACCTAAATACAACATGGCGGGTTTAATGTTTTTCGTACTAATTTTAAAACGTTATAGCAACATATTGGATTTCATTCAAACTTCTCTCTAAACCTTCGCGGCACTAATAAGAACAAACTGTGCTATTTTCAGCGAAACCGGTAAAGTAATTTTCGAGAAAATCGAAGACAAACATTCATTTTGATATATAGGGATTAGTCTGTACATTATAAAAAAAAAAATCGGGTTTATAAGCTTCAATAAGTAATTCCAATAAAATATGTGGAATTTAAGCTCCAAGCGAAACCGGCTGTCTATTTATTAATTCCATAGAATGATAATTTAGAAAATGTTTTTAAAAATTGAATATGTATATTATATTTGTAACTTCAGGAATTGGGTGGCCATCGATGTATTATTACGCTTCGATTAATAAATAATTCAGTAGGAATCCATTCGTCCAATTCTAAAATAGCACACACACGCCGGCGCTTCTGTAGAAGTGGCCGCATCTGGCATCAGACATATACAATAATGTTATTCTGTGTGTGGACCTATTTATAATGTTGAATGTGAATAATTCCTTTCCACAGGCCTGCTCATCGAGTAGTCCGTATCCCATCGACGGATGGTTTCCTCGTATAAATAATTATACCCTTTGTACAGTGGCGTGGCGATAAAATGTCAGGCCCCCGGGCAAGCTTGCTAACGGCCGCCTTTGCGGCCGAATTCACGTAAGAGTATTGCGCGATATGTGATATAATCGAAGATATAAGCTGAACACCTATATATAAATATATTTATTTATTTATTTTATTATGTACGTTCTATATTGGCTTTTACATATTTAGTTAATTACAATAGTCACACAGGTGCAAAACATATCACAGTAGGTACATAGATAAAATAGGTAGCCTTCACGAAATACAACAACTAAATATTTAATTTGTCTCACGAACACACGATTCACATGAATCACATGATTCCTAGCTGAATAAATATGTTACCCGCTGTTAAATAAAAAAAAGTAAAAAACTATATTATAACCAAACAATTAATAAACACATTGAAAACTGGGCTAGCTGAAACAAGCGATTTGTATTATATAATAAGGAAATATTATTTTATGTATGATTTATTGCTTTCGTTTATGTTTTTATTTTATTTATTTTTTAAATATATTTTTGAGTAAGATTATATACATAGGTTTTTTTAATGTTTTTATTATTATATATATATATTCATGTTTTATAACTTTGCCTTGTGTAATTTTTGAGTTTTGAATAACAAATTCTCGTTAGACAAACTAATAATCAAATAAATTTAAATAAAAGTCCAATTCTTAAATTATTTCCAATAAACAAAGTACACACCCTTCTCGGTCAGGTACTTGCTGATCTCCCACTCTTGGCCCTTCACTCGCCTGTTTTTTATTAATCTATAACACATGTGTATCTTAGTTCATAGTTTAGTTGTATACTGCCCTGAAGAAGCTACGGTAGTAGCGAAACCCGATCGGCTAAAGTATAAATAAAAGTGATGTAAACAAAGTTATTGTTTTATTTTTTAAATTATAATGTCACATCACCAAGTTACCGCTTCATATGAAAATATTCAAAAAAGTAGTTTATCGGGACTTTTTGCATTGTATTTTTTTTTTGACCTAGCGGACCCAGTGGACCCAGCACATTGAATGCTCTATCCCCATTCTTGGCAATATTATTTCAATTGTGAGATATCGCCGAAAAAAATTACACTACTCGGAAGGATAAGAATATATATCAGTGCAGAACCCTGTAAAACTATACGCAGTGCCCATCATTGCTCCTGATATTATTTATTGAAGCAGTATTTTGTTCTTGTTAAAAGAGGAGGATTTTATAAAACTAACAGTTTTGCAGAACAAAGCCAAACGAATAATTTTAGGACATTAACAAACATTCCGATGTTTAAAAAATGCTAAGGGATCTAAACATTTTAAGCAAATTATATACTAAAATGTAATAGTTTTTATTTTTAAAATGTTTAGCGGCCAACAAAATTCTGAATTCTTGAGAAAAATTAATCAACATCAACACAGACATAACCACTTTACAAGAAGAAGAAATGAAATAAGACTTTTCTTTTGAAAGAAAACTTAATCGCCAAACTCATTACTATATAGAGCCATGAAGATCTTCCACTGGCCAATACAAAAGAAGAGGAAAATGCTTTGAAATTTATGATGGAAGTGACGAAATACGTAAAGTTCACTTTTTAATGTCGTAATTTGTAATTCTTAATTGTATGTAGATATTATGTTCATATTAGAATACATGTACCCAATGTACATGTGCTCTATTTTAAGTTAAATAAAATATACTACTCTATATAAAAAGCCCTAAAGTCTATTCGAGCTAAGGGTAAGGGTTTTTTCAGGTTTGGACCTCGAATCAAATTAATCGATACGCCACTGGTGTTGTTTTCAGAATTTGATGGTATACGTCAGTGATGCACAACCTTGCTAAATAAAATATAAAAAAGTTTTGCGGTTTCAAAAAAATTAAAAAGTTTCTGTTCTGTTTTGTGACCCAAATTGTAGTCGGTCTTCAAAGTTTTGAATCGACAGATCAAACAAATAACATGCTGTTCTTACATATTTTAGAAACGATAGAATTTTATTGTTTAAACTTAACCTCTTCGGTCCCACGGTATCATATACGATACTCAAGATATATTTCATAAATATTCTTTGCTGATAATGTTTATCAACCCACACCCGAAGTATTAGATACAGTAGGCCGCTACCGTGGGCCCGAAGAGGTTATATGCGGAAAATTTTTAACGACTTGATTTTGTTGGGATCTATGTTTTATGCATTTTACAGGATTTCGTTTTATAAAAATCCTAAAGATTTGTTGACGAAATTTTGTGATAATCTGACTTTCTGAACAATAAAGATCTTTTTTTTATCGGTTTGATCTTGAGCCTAGTAAAATTTTATTTTTTTAGTATTTGTTTTCTCTAATTTAAATGTCAAAATATTAATTTATTGGTAGGCGGTTGTTACAAAAAGGTTATTTTATATTAAAACAAAAACGGAAAACAGTAAAAATCTTATTAAAACGTGAATTTAAATGTTTTTTTTATCGAATAATCACAAGGAACAACGTCACGTGTCAAGTTTTGCGCGCGAAAATACACCGCGCGCGCACGTCTTATCTTGTCGGCCGCCAGCCGACAACTGAGTTGTAGCGTACAAATAGTGATGTCGGCTGGCACCCGACAAAGGAGTGGTAAGGGTTAATGGCGCATTGTTTGTGCTTTACACAGTTAACGTACTAACCGCTCAACGATGGTCTCCGTGGTTGAGCGGTTACGATCCTTGGCTACCAATCCGTAGGTCGCGGGTTCTAATTCCGGCGTGCGCAAGTAAATTCTATTTGATTAAATTGAGAATAATATGTATTATATTTGCTGCACATTCCAGACTGGAGTATACTGTCCGTATCGCCCTGGTGAAACACCAGCATTCAGAATCGAAACGTTGTTTGAAATGGCTTTAGCCGTGTTTAGTGACCCGATCTGAATAGCCATTCCCCACCTTCTTCTTTTCCATCTCCTTCCCCGCAATATATCCCAATTGGGGATCCAATAATCTTACTGGCTCCAAACGGTTGGGAGCAGTTGGGACTCTTGTGTGGTAACACACAAAATAATAAAAATTAAATTTAAAAGTTACTGTTTTAGTAGGTCAGTGACACCAGCGACATGTCAAGCTATATGTGCCCTACCCCCTGCGGTCCGCAAACAAATCAAACAAAGGATTTAAAAAAAATAATAATGAAAATCAAATTTAATAATAATTATTATTAAGTTCTGCTAGCATTTTTGGTTGTTGTTATTGTGACAGCTGTTTCGGCGTTCAAGGCCATTTTAAAACTGCCCTCCAGAAATACTTGCAGGACTTAATAACATTATTAAATTTGATTTAAATTTTTTTTTTTTATTCTGACGGCTGTTTCGGCGTTCTAGGCCATTTTCAAGCCTCGCAGAAATACTTCCAAAACTTAATAATTACATTATAAAATTTAAAAAATATATACGTATTAAAAGGTGTTCTACGAATTAAACACAAAAACAATAAGAGGCTTAATGATTTTGCCCTCCGGGTAAAAAGGTTGTGCGTCACTGGATGATGTGATGGATTTGATTATTTAAATGCGGTTAGATGAGAGATTTAGGTCGGAATTCTATCTGTAATGTATGATAATGGGATATCGTCTGGTATTAATGCAGGCACAGGTACCTACTGTTTATCCGGTGAACCTAATGCGTCTCTGCCTAACCTTGAGGCTATTCGGAGAGGATGGTTTATTACATATTTATTTAGGATAAATATTATTTTGACAGCACAGCATGTTTCTAATAAAAAAACATATTTCATTGGCAAGGGTTTTTCTTATAAATACCCAATATTAAAAATTGCTTGAGGAGAGAGGAGGGACGTCGTAGTTTTTTTTTATCATTTATTTATTATACGCCCATCTGGGCTTTTACATTGATTTTAGAACACAATATAAAAACAATTATTATTTTTATAAACAATAATTATTAATCTAAAACACTCATCCAAATTGAAAAAACCTTCCGAGCAAAGATAAATGTCGCCGGCAGGACTCGAACCCGCACCCTTCTAATGTCCGGAGATGCTCTACTGTTGAGCTACGTCGGCTTATCGCAAACCCGCCAAGTTAATCAATATACACTAGTGTTCCATTCAATAATTACTGTTTTTATTATATTTTCACCTGTAAACAACCAACTTTATTAGTATGAGAGAGGCTTGTAACGGCTAAATCCCTCAAATAGATGGCGTCGAGACAAATTATGTCTACATTTTATTGGTGAAAATTGCTTTGACTTGTCAATTAACAATATCAATTCAATTATCAATTAATATCAATTAACAATATAAAAAGTTTTTCAAATTTATTATAAATGTCCTTGTATGGAATTGTAGCGGAATATACTCTCAGATATGTCAATATTCGAATTCTGTTAAAAAGATAAACATATCTCAGATGTTCGATATTGTTCTTACGCATTTCTACGAAGACGCATCTTTAAATAGTTTATTTGTTCTAATTTTTTTTATATAAAATCTTCGTGTACGTGTCCAACTTCTACAAGGTTAAATTATGCCCACGACCGTGGGACTTGCGATTAATATTTGGCGCTATGACGCATCTTAAAGCGGTTGTTTGCTTTAAAGGGTTCACACATTCGTATGAAGAGATATGAATAATTACCGCATTTACACGTGTGTAGGCACTGTACAGTACGTGAACGGCGCCTGAAAGTCTGGCATATGAACGTTTTGTACCTATATTTGATATCACTTTGTCTCTTTATACACATCACACAATACATTGATATGATTATTTTTTGCCTTAGACATTATAAAAATGACTTCACACCTGTCACAGGGGACATAAACACATAATTCATATCTCCGCCAGTCACCCTTCATTGATCACCACCGACACCTTCTACCATGCACAGTAACTTTAACTCTCCCACGCAACTCGATACGCGCAACCATAACCTTATCTCTTTGGGCATTACTTATTATGTGTTGCACTCTTAGAGTAATAAAATATTGTTATTCTAAGGTTGCACTCAGTCGGCTTTGCCGGGCTTGCTTAACAGGTACCTGCTCGCTGGTGGTGCCGGGTTATCGGCTTACCGGCTGATCAGTGATTTGTACCGGGTTTGTGATGTGATACGATGAAAGACAAGACGAAGAGGATGTGTTGCACATAGTTATTATTTTTTTTCTTCGAAATGTCACTGGAATGTTAGGAGAATGAAATTATTACTAACGGTATTTCACACACACCCTGTATCAATGACAGTGGCAATTAAATCGTTTATTTAATTTTAACGACCGTTCTTCCCAACTTTTCGAATGATCAATCCGAGGCACCGATCAGCCAAGTGTTTTGTTGAGCATTCGCTCTGTTTGTCTCTTTCCAAGTATTTTTATCCTAAATTATCTATGGAGGTGCCCGCCAACTTTCGTAGACTCTAAAATAGTGCCCTCCCACTTTCATAAACGTACATTTGACATTTGACGTTTCTCTTTCGTGAAAAACTAGGCAAAATGTAGCGTATAAGAAGTTAGGTTCTCTTCAATTTTATTTAAAACATACAAAACACATCTTTTGTCGGTCGAAAATGGAAAATAAATCTTTGTCATGCATTATTTGAATCGCGATAAATAGATCGCAAACAATAATGACGTTTGAAATTTCACTGACATTTGTTCACCCTGTTGACGCTAGTCCTCTGTTGAGCGGAACTTAATTCACAAAAATCGGTATCCTAAATTGATCGTAAATTTGATCGAGAATTTCGTTGGGAAGAGCGTATTTGTGCATTTGAACAGTGTTGAGGCAAAATTTCGGCTCAACAGTTGCTCAGTAGGGTTCGTAAGAACGGCCGTAAGTCACTTCGCGTCTGTGTAAGTGGTAAATAGTAAGTTACCATTAAGGCTAAACGAAACGTGAAACGCGCTCACAGATGGCGCTAATATACAATATTTTGGAAAAAAATCACTTTTAGCACTTAGTGCTTTTAAATATTGAGATGAATTGTTTGTTGGCGAGTGTACATATGGAATAAATTGTTACTGTAGATTCAAAGGTCAAGTTACATCTTCGATATTTTTATAAGTTTTTTTGATGGACTTGAGTTTTAAACTTATAATAACAATTTATTCCATTTCATATTCCATGTACACCCGCCAACGTGCTAGAAGCGTTTTTTTTTGTAAAATATTGAAATTATGAGGATCCACTTCCTAAAATTCGATAAAAATCATTCACTCCTTATGCAGGTTTGCCAACACCGGCCGCTTGTTTCGATTTAAGCAAAAAAAAAAATCACCACAATCATGTTTTATTTTATTTTGTAAAGCTCAGGCATAATTATTAGAATGTTTTTCGGTCATATTCTAAAAAAAGATACTTAATTTGCCACAATGAACAATACGACAATATCGGAAAATACGTTTCGTTTAACCTTAAGTAAACCATTTCGAACATAGACATAATTATGTTCTCCATGGTAGTCTGAAGAAATGTGTAACAATGTGTACATCCCTTCTGACCCGCAGATGGTTCATTTCGACCATACCGAAGAGAGAGTCGGTAGGATAGGGCCACGGGTTATAATCCCTCAGGTGGAGAAATCTCTGAAATTTCTTCTGAACTCTCTCCAACATGAGGGAGTACTTCACCTGAAGCAACCCTTCAATTATTACAACATTCCAATGCATCCCCTACAATTCTTCTAGCTCTCTGACATCCGAGACCGCACGATCGTAACAGATATGGTCGCATTGTTGCAAATACTGTGCAAAGCGGATGTTTACCGGCAACGGAGCGAGCCCGAAACGGTTTACGTTAATTCACCGTTCCATTGACTTGTTTTGTGTTTTTGTTTTACTTTTTGTCATCCAGTTGTTAGTACATACCTACTGCAAGATGTAGGTAATGATAGAGTGTTTAGATAACTTTATTGGCGTTTTTTCAGAATTAAAGAAAATGGTACAAAAATGTAAACTGTATTATGTTCTTTTTTTAAAGCCATCCACCGGCTAAAATTTTTACGAAATCACGCGCTCCCTATGCAAGTGGCGACAAGGTTGAAAATCGCGCTGTACATCGGCCGCATGTTTCGATTTCGCCAAAAAAAAACATCACCAAAATGCGTGTTTTATTCAATTCTGTAAAGCTGACCTAATTATTAAAATGTTTTACGGTCATATCTAAAAAACTTCATTTACCACAATGCGCAATACGAAAATATGGGAAAAGGTGTTCATAAGTAGGAGATTTTGCGCTTTAAACATTTTTTTAATGTCTCATACTTAATTTTTTTCTAAGCTTATAAAAAGACACACCAAAAAAGTGCACCGTTGAATGAATGAAAGGCCAAGGTGTGATCTACTTGCAGTATTTAATTCAATCACCTATGATATTTCTAGGCCAACAAATTCTCAAACCGAAAACACACGATTTTGCATTACTTCCCATTGCATCGCCTTAATCATCTATTATATATTAAAGAATCTCCCCAAATTTGTTTGTTTTGTATACAAATCTACAGTTTTATTACGAGCTTGATGAAATTTTGCACAATTGACTTTCAAAACAAGAAGGTCACTGTTTACATGAGATTACGAAAAACCACCCCTTTCTCTCCCCTTAAAGCATAATTGGTACTTAATGAAATTTCGCACATTGTAGTTCAAATAAGAGGAAAATTAATGTGTAGGGGTAACTTATGACAACCTCAAAATTGGACTCTGAGCGACGTCGGGTACTTAGCTAGTTGAAGATAATGTTAACAAATCTCAATTGGAAAGATGAGACAGATAATAAAAAGGTAATGCGTCTGGGATTCGAACCCATGACATGTTGTGGGGGAAAGGAGATGGGCAAGTACCGAGCTATTCAGAACTGGTCACCAAACACGGCTAAAACCAATGGTGGTCGTTCACCAGGGCGATACTGAAAGTATCTGCCACTATGGTCATTCGTAATCCGGGAATATTTGTATTTATTTAAAAAAAAACACCCCATTTGGGCATCCCATAGTCTCATTCGCTCCATACAGTTAGAACTCTTGTGCGGTATTTACATAAAAATCATTAAAAAAATGTTTAAAAACTGCTCCTTTATTTTCGTATTCTTTTCAAAGGTTCATTCACCTTCCATACAAATAAAAATATGACACCAACACATATAAAATTATTACTGTTCCCCGAAATTTACAAATACCGGTAATCATCGCTGACTTAACAAATAACGGCATTTTATTATCATATTATGCAGTATAATGCAGGACCAGGTTTCCACAAAGTAGTTAGCAACAGATGTGCAGGGTGCAGTGTGCATTTTGCGCCGCAGGCGATTGTTGAAAATAACCACAGCGTTCGGCCTCACGCAACGCGCATGCTAATCGGTGCGAATTCACGGTGTCGTGCATAGCGTAGTGTGCACTATACAAATAGTGTAATATACCATACAATGTATGGTAGGGTGGACCCTCATCACGGCAACTTGTAGTGTGCACTATACAAATAGTGTAATATACCATACATAGTATGGTAGGGTGGACCCTCATCACGGCAACTTGTAGTGTGCACTATAATTATATAATATGCGATGTGTAGTAGGAAGGACCGTTAAAAAAATCGATTTGGATATGTTACGTTGAGAAAGAATAGAGAGAAAAATATATTTAAATAATATTACTTACTGCTTTTGGGTCCGTACTACGAATTTAAATTCAAACAAATATTATTATGAAGCGATATACGAGCACATCGGAAAATATTTCAATTTCTTTTTGTCATTCGTGCACTTCGAAAACCCCAAAAAAGCTACGATTGATACTGTTTTCAGATGAGTTTTCTCCAATTTAAATTATGTCGTCAGCTTTGCGGAACACAACTATCACTAGAAATTGTGTATTATGTATCTAATTCTTTTTTTATATGCATACTGATGGTGTGCAATTATTAAATTTACGCATTTTAATGTTAATTTTTTGTTTTGTTTTTGTATTTAATTTTTTTTTATTTATGTAATGCATGATACATAAAAACATGGTTATATAGAACTAGCTGAAGTAACCGGCGTTGCTCTATCGTACTCCTACCCCTACCCAGTAATTTTACTCCTATTTTGAACGGCAAGCTTGCAAAATTACCAACATTCTGTTTTTAAATGTGGGAAAGAGGGACGGGGGGTGGTTGTACGTAATCCCCCATGTAGTAAGTGACATTCCTCTTATTTTGTTATTTGTACCTACGTGATACTTGATTATTTATACCCTTAGTTTCTAAATTGTTATATTATAATATATGCTCATGAATATTTTATGTCATATTTTTAATTTGCATATATATATACTATATACTATAATAACAGATATACTATGTAGAGTATATCTGTTATTTTACAATTATATTAGGTTAGGTTAGTTAGTATAAAGCTCACTCGAGGTGAACCTTCACAAAACTGCGCTATAGAAATTTACTCTTATTATTATTATTGAAGAGTAAGTGTGCAAAATCGTCAAGCTCGAAATAAAACTGTAGATTTGTATAAAAACAAACAAACCCACAGACGCTCTTCTTTATCTATATAGTTAAATAGATTAAGCCAAATGTAAACATGAATAAATTGTCTACTTGAATAGAAGATATGCTGCAATACAGGTGTGAATACATTATAACCCAGTCAGCATTAGTTTCTAACTAGGCAGTGCCTGTTCTAAGAAACTAATCGTGCCGTGGCGTATTGTGTAAAATTTTGTTTATTTTTATATATTGAAGTTTTCGTAAGTTGATATATAATATCAATTAAATGTTGTAGGTAAGCAATGGGAAAAGGATGAGAGAAAATAAATAAAAACGAAGAGAAAACTACTCGTAATAAATTGTTGATCAGATGGCATTTTTACCATTTTTTTTTAATCTGTCCTGCCTAAATCTATTAAGCATTTAGTTATTTTTTGGACCGAAGGATGATAATTCCCGCAGTTTCAGATGTGTAGTGATTTTATTGTATACTATACTGGGGTTTTAAGGTTGTGATGTGTTACTCCTACCCCCACCCCCTACCCATCCGCTGGAACAGAAAGGTCATTTCTGCCCTCACGCCTGAATATTTCGATCGTAATAATTAATTTTGCAAAATTATTTATTGTCTCACATAAGGCATACATCTAGGGATTTATTTTTCACTGTTTTCCTTAGTATCTATGTTTGCGTCGCCACCGACTGCAATGTTATCCGTCTCAAGCTGTACCTTACTTGACTCTGAGAGAACGACATCTCGACCAATAAAAAAAACCTCCGCATACTGACGGCCCACCCTTCCGTACATGCACATATAGTTAGGTACACCTGCCGGCCGCCGGCCTTGGGGAGCGGTCGCTAATCTAAATGTGTTCGCGTCATGCCGAACCGAATAACAATAATAACACAGAACACAGCTATAGCTAAAGCAATGTATTATATGTATATATATAATACTTATCTATGTTGTACGGTTGGGTGGTATGCAAACTTTTTTTGCAAAGCGTTGATTTGACGCGAAAAACACGAATTTTGTTATTTTCTCACGATTTTCTGGTATTTTTTAAGAAAAGTAATAAGATTTAATAGCAATATATTGGAACGCAGCTCACTTCACATAAAAAAAATGTGGAAAATTTATAATTGGCATGATTTATTGTTTTTATTATTATATGCATGTAAATTGTGGTTTTGCTGTTAATTTACCCAAAAATAAATAAAATATAAATTCACATAATAAAAAAAATTACCGCGTATTGTCATTCTGCTTAGTGTCTTATACAAATCTGCAGTTTGTTCCAAGCTTGATGAAATTTTGCAAATATAACCTTCGAAACAAGAATAAGGTCACTGTCTACACGAGATTTCGAAAACCACCCTTTCCTACCGATTAAAGCAAAATTTTGGTATTAATGAAATTTTGCTCACTTGACGTTCAAAATAATAGGAAACTTACTGGGTAGGGTTAGGGTTAATGTAAATGTTAATATTAATACATCATCAAAATTTTATTCAAAACCGTAAATGACCCCGGACAACGCCGGGTACTTCAGCTAGTGACATAATAAAACCCACCTCTTAATTTCGCGGTATGAACGCGAAACATATTTATTTTTAAATCACCACTTGCCTTCAAGTTCATTCGCCCTCTATTGAAAAAATCCAACGTAAATTCTTAAGCTACGTACATTTTAGAATGGATATTCCTAGAGAATGCATAGACTACGATTATCTACGTTATTCATTATATATATAGTAAAAATATCTGAACGTAGAATTATTTGCGATTTAACATGTTTTATTTAAGATAGTTAATTCAATGTTTTATACCCCTGAACTGCTATATTTGATTGCTTTTCGTGTACCCGGTAAGACAGTACCCACCATTTTATTGCGGCAATTCAACTTCAGCGTAGCAATATTATTCCCCTATGCGACGGATTCAACATCGGGGGAACAAATACTTGGATGTTGTTGACATATTTGGCACATCAATGTTACAGTATAAGCATGCATTTGTACGGTTTTTTTAATCGAGTAGAGTTAGCTTATTTGAATCTATTTAACTCTGGATAAAAGCGTCAAATTATGTTGTTTCTTTTTATGTAATCTATTATAATACATATGTACCTTTTCAATATGATTTGTAAATGTCCATGTAAAAGCCTGTAATAAATAAATTAAACCGTATCTAGAGATATGGCTCGCGTGCCAGCATTCCTTCACCCACTACTTAACTGCCAGTATACCCCTGCTGCATACATTACTGATTGCCATGGATGTGCCTGGCCCACTGACATGCATTACGCCACTTGCATTTTCCTTGTACGGTAAACATCAAAAGCCCTGAAGAGCAATTCGTTCCTCGAATTAAAAATGTGAAATCGAAGTATTGGGTCAGCTGTAGTAAAAACTGCACAGTACTCGATGAAAGTATAATATAGTGAAGATCACAGAGAAAATATTACATAGAGATTCCCACAGCAAAGGGAAGCAATACTCACAAGGGGAAGAAACTTGAATATGAGGGGCCAGCTAGGCGTGCAAGTAAAACCACAAATAAGTAAAAAGGTTCAGCTTGTTTACAAAAACCGAATATATTGTTAGAGTATTTAGTTTGTCTCTTTTGTAAATGTTTTATAATTTGTTTACTGCAGTCAAAATCACGCGAAGTAAACGTCGACGGCAGTTAACTAGGCTAGTTTCAAAATGGGTGTCTTGCCCATTTTTTTGCCTCCAGCCGACGAAATGGTATGCTAAGACAAGTCTATTCATTTTGACCTCAGTTAAATATACGAATAAACAGAAAATAAAATAGTAACTGTCGCGACTGGGATTCGAACCCGGATCCTCTAGTCTTACCGGGAAAATTCCATCTACCAATTGAGCTACCGAGACCTAGTTACATTAGGTCATCTTTGTCAATCTCATACTTCCCTTTAAGAATTACTAACATTATCATCAATTGTTTCCCATATTTTATGCCTGCCATCTTTAGGATTTACTGCATAGTTCAACCCTATTATTTGCTACGTAGACGGTTTCTTGGATATAGTAATCCAATTTTATTTATATGGGTCGTCTTTTGACTTTTCTATAATAAATAATATTATAATGTATAATTTTTATTATTCGCAGGTATAAAAACCTATTTCGATATTTTATATTATACTAGCTCAAGTACCAGGCGTTGTCCAAGATTTTTTAAGTTACCTCTACCCCTACCCACTAGTTTTCCTTTTAATTGGAACCACAAGTGTGCAAAATTTCATCAAGAAGTACCAAAATTCTGCTATAAGGGGTGGGTAATAGGGAAGGGTATGGTTTATCGAAATCTAATGTAGACAGTGACCTTCCTCTTGTTTCGAAAGTCAAGTGTGCAAAATATCATCACGTTCGGAATAAAACTGTAGATTTGTATAATAAAACAAAACATACACACACCGCCCGCCCGGGACATTCTTCTTAATATAATAGAAGAAGAAGAACAAGGTGGCCGTAGCTGAAATATGAAAGCTCGGATTAAGTTAAGTTAACTATGTAGTTTTTTCTGGTATATTTTCGTCATTTGACAATTATTGCGAAGCTCCCTTGAGTGGAATTTACACAAATGGTGCGCTTCATGATTGTCCCTTTTTTATTGTTCTCCGGAAATATAGTAACTGCATAACGCAGGTCGTCGATGATTTACGAATCAAGGATCGATCGCTACCAGTGGCGGTTTTTTCTAAAGAGCGACCGTGCAGTAAACTCCCATTAAAAATATGAGAAGATAAGACTTAATTAGCATTATGATATAAGGACATAAAAATTCCGCGTATAAAATTCGCGCGACCGAATACTACTCTCTGTTCTGTGCTGAGTGGTTTCAACACATGTGGGCTCACGATCCCAAGCAAATATTTCATACAATAAAACCAAAACGACACAATCCCCCTGACGGTGACATTAAATAACCTAGGCCGAACCATTGTGAAGTTTATGCTTGGCGCTGAAGTGGCTTCCACACGAGCGGGCGACCCAATACTAAAAAAGCCATGACGTCGAAATGTTCGACCAATCGGTCATTCTTTCCTAAAGTTGGTAGGCTTGACTTTAGGAAAGAACGACCGGATGGTCCAACCTTTTGACGCCATGGTTTTTTTAGTATTGGGCCACCGGCTCATCTGGAAGGCTTATAAGAAGGGATGAAGATACGAGACAGTGGAAGTTTGACGAGTGTCACCGAGATGGCCCCCCATCGGTTATTTTGCCGGACGGCTGAACTTTGCACAATAAACTTCCAAGTAAAATTTTATTATCTTATTTTTCAAAGTTGGTAGTAAAGTTTTTGTTTTTTTTTGTTTCTGCATTTCTGCTTTTAATGGCATTTGTCAGTTAAGAAAGTTTCGACAAACGCCGTATTGTCTCAAGTCGCTAGTTATCACAGTACCCCTCTCTAACCAACTCTATTTAAATTGACTGCCGCTGTATTCGACGATCGCCGAAGGACGATATCTGTAAGTGCATTTGAATAAAATATAATATCTTCTCTTGAATTTCCGATTGAACCCCCAGTTAAAAAGACCCCGAACCGCCACTGAACGCTACACACCTATATTAGTCTTAGAATAATAATAATATATTGTTACTCTAAGATATTAGTGCACACTCATTCCTTCATTCACATTCACTAATCATCTTATTATTTGAAAATCTCGTACCCGCTAAGCTACCGCAAGTAGTCTGTCAGTAGTAGCTTAGTTCAAAAATGTTCTATCTTCTTCAATCCATCTATTCCTATAGCGTCCGCAATTTATTCTACCATTCGCATGTGCACTATATTTATCATCTCTGTACTTAAATTTTCTAATAAAACTGAATATATATATAGAAAATAAAATCTGAAGCGACCTGCCAGGTAAGTTTGTTTTTCTGTATCTGTTTGTACATAATTAGATAGACAATAGGAAGTAATATGTGTACAGCGCCCTTGATGTGATTTTTCACGAAAACGGCGCTATACAAATCATCCAATTATTTTATTATTATTTATATTCTCCTGACACTATGTTATTTTTCTTTCCGTCCGCTCCACATGTTTGGGCCATCCAAGCGTCCCTTTCAAATTTCCTAATTAAGCTAACACCTTCGGTCGTACATGGGTTGATCACACATACGCTCTCCGAAAACAATAAAAACAAACTGCCTTTAAACTATATATATATAGTGTGTGTACAAAACAACTACGTAACATTCCTCAAAAGCAGTGGCGATTTTCTCTTAACTCCCATAAAAAAAGATAAGACAATAAGACAAACTTGTATTATATTTTTTCCACACTTTAAACAGCGCGCTATTCATATTCCGTGCAAAAAAAATCCACCCGTCCGTATTAATACTGCCCGAGAGCGGAGCTAAAATTCATTCCATACCTGCGTTATGAATTCAGCACCTATGAAACTTTCTGTTTTAAGAAAAAGTTTATGTTAAAATATAATCGTGGTGGTGGAGCTTCAGCGGCAAACCGTGGGAGCAAGCAAACCTTTGGGAATCTGATAATTGAACTTCCATCGTTATTGTAATTTTTTTCTTAAATTTTGTAGTCAATGAAAAAAATCTGTGGAAATATCCTATTATGGAAAATGTCCACATAGGTTTTATATATGCGGAATGAAAGCGCGGGGGCGCAGCGACTATTGGATTTGTTAATACCGAATTTGTACGGAATAGTATTTTGCAAAATCAATAGTTTTTGTTTGTAATTACGTGTTTTTGAAAAAAAGTTAATTACTTAAAATTTTAATGGGTTTTTTAGAAGAGGGAATATTTTTTTCCTTTTCTTAATCTCCGATTGAACCCCAATAAGATGGCCACGAACCGCCACTGCTCAAAAGGCAGTAGGCAGACTTGATTAAGACCCACTACAGGATGTAGGTAAAGTAAAAATTAAGTCCGCCTCTCCGCAGTCTGCTCAATCTACTGTACCGAAAACCCACCCCTCGTGGAGGGTAGGGGGTGGTATCGATTTAACCTTTATCCTATTCCTCCCTTATCCTATATCCCGGCTTGTTGTTGCTGCTTGTTACCAGTCGACCTCCTCCTCCCTCCCCCTTCTCTTTTTGCCCCGTCTGTCTGCTCGCCCTACAAACGACTGCCTGGTCGCCTAGTGCCCTAGGCGTAGGTCGGATCTAACACCCTGGGGTGGAATACGTTATTTTGTATAAATAGTTCAGGAATCAAGGAATTTTGTTATGTAATGCGAATAGAGGGCGTTTGTGAACAGCAGTACAGCTGGACACGAATAACTTTGCAGTCGGTTTATGCGTTACCTTTGTATGCGAGAATATAATAATAATAATATTTGGATGATTTGTATAGCCTCTTTTTTGTGAAAAATCACCTTGAAGGTGCTGTACAATTATTTTTTCAATGCTCTATCTTATCACTATTTATAGACAATCTATTATTAATTCATTCACCAATTCATTGATCTGTAATATCAAACTGAATATGTACAATGCATTTGAGCAATGAACGTGAGTTAAAATGTTATTAATTTTATGTAAAGGCAGATAATTTTATACAGCACCATACCTGGCAGGTCACTTGAGATAAACACTGTTCATTAGAGAAATTTATGTACGGTTTTGCACGCAGAGGACATATATTGGAAACACATGTTATTGGAGATACTATTTGATTCTGGAATTTATTTTAATAATTATTTTTGTTCTTGCTGGTACAGTACAGGGATTTTATTAGAAGTTATCTTCCTAAGTGTGATTCGTCCCTCGATAAGAAGCGGATTGAAGTGCGAGCCTTCGAATAATGTTATTTTTTTAATTGTATAATATTAATTACATACGATGGGAACTTGTACCCGCTAAGCCACTGCAAGTAGCTTGTCAGCAGGAGTTTAGTTCAACAATATTATATGATACAACCAAAAATAACAATCATAATTCAGGTGTAACGCAATAATACAACATTATAGGTGCGTGCATGTTTGTGATCAATGTACACAAAAAAATAATAATATGAAAACAGCTTAACAGTTTTTTTATAGAGATACTAGACTCCAATTACATAATATCGATTTAAATAATATTATATAGTATGTTCTATGTCCTGAAGACGATTCGGCGGAATCGAAACTAGTCAGGTGGGAATGCTGTCCTTGTTCTACCGGTATTTTAATGGAAGATGCTCCGAGGAACTAGCGTCATTGATCCCTTCGGCACCGGTGCATAGTCGGGAAACATGCCAAACGCGCGCCGAACATTTGCACACGGTTGACATTTGTCACATGAGAACGGGTCGCTTCTACGATTCGTTCTTGTGTTCAACAGCTCGCCTGTGGAATGATCTGCCGGCCTCTGTGTTTCCTCCATCCTATAACATGGGTCTCTTCAAGACCCAAGTTCACTCCTTCCTATCCTCTAAAAGACCCTCCACATAGCATCCCCAAAGATGATATAGGCCTTGAGGGAAATTATTTCCCTCAGGGTCTCCTGTGTGGAGTTACTGTAAAAAAAAAAGTCGACAAAAAAAAAAAAGTGGATTAAAAACAAAGTGGCTTGTTATTTAATACATTAAATAATATTATTAAAATATCGAAGTATCAGCAAGTGTTAAACAAACAAGTATTAATTATACAATAATAAATTTTTAAAAAAAACCAAACACCCTGAATTTATTTATTTAACCGTGGAAATTTTATCTTATCCGTTGATCTGATGCTGGCATACATTAAAAATAAGTTACGTGTTTAAACTATCCTTCACATAACATATTGTGCAAAGCTTCCCCTTGATAAGGTATTCTCTCACGGAAGCACCGAAAGGTTCAAAGGAGGGATGTTGCGATTACGATCGCGATTAACTATTATAAAATAAAATATTTTTTCGGTCTGGATGTTTTCTATTTCTCATAGACGGGTTTAATTCCAAATGCGCCAGGTAACTACTCAATATAGGTAGTAATCATCGATCAACAATATTTAGACAGGGCATGTAGATTGTGTGTGAACCAAAATAATTTGGTTTCCAAAAACATTTATCAAAAAGAAAGCTCATTATTTCGTAGTAAAAATATCACAAGTATCATTTTTATTACAAAATTTTACAAGCATAACTACCTAGACGAAATTATGAGGTTTCGCTTGTAAAACTGTTGTGGACTGTAAATAAAAACGACAATATTAATGATGGTTTTGGTTGATTGTAATAAGGGACATTTTTAAAAGGAGCTAGGTTATCCAAACACTTACCGAATAATGTAGAGACCGAACATGCTCCTCGAAAGTAGTTTTTTCTTTGAACAAAAGAGCACTCCAAACAATTACTGTCAGATGTGTGTTACTGTGTTCCATTTTTCAAAACGTTGTGTTTGGTTTGGGAAGGTAAGGACTCTGATAAATGGCAATTAGGGTAGGAACCAAACACTCAATCATTTCAGAACCTAAAAATTTCTGTTTACCTTTTGTTTGTCTGCATGGAGCAAATTTGTCTCTCAGCAAGTTTGCATGAACAGAATGGCAAAATTTATGGAGATCATTTTTCAAAGATAGTTATAGAGATATTTTAGAGATGGGTTATCGCGGACTTTATTTTTGACAATTTAATCAGCTATATGAATATTTAAATAAAAAGCGTACGACATACTCCGTTTGGAGCGAAGTTTAAAAAATCTAACAATTTAAAAAAGTATTTAATTTTTCCAAACCGTTATTGTATGGGCTCGTGACGTATAAATGTATTCATGTTACAACAGTAGTCTTGTCATAAACTTCACGCTCAACATTGGCTTTGCGTACGGCATCGTTGACATAGTTGTTCATGAAGTTGGGTTCCTAAGTTTCAACTTCAAACTTGTGACACATGCCTTTCTGGCTTCCCATGACATGACCAAATTACATTGTGTGATTTGGAGTTAACTTTGCGCTCTGTGTCAATTTGGAGCTAAGCGAGTCAACGGAATTCGACAGGGAGTTGTGTTATGAAATTACTCATGACACGCCAAATCTAGTAGTTTATATATCGATGATAGTACAAATACAAAAAAAACAAGATATAACAACAATCACACATGTTAGAAACACTAGATCTCAGAGTCTAAAACACACCCAACAAGAAACCACAAACACAACATTTGGACAAAAAAACAACTTATTGTACTATGTACTAAAATCTACAACAAAATCCCACTATCCTTCAAAAATCACAACAACCATAATACATTTAAAAATCAAATAAAACACTGGATACGTTACATAGGGAGATCTGAGATAGAAAATATATTAATACCAAATACAGACTAACATCTAAACCACTCAACTGCACATAAAACACCTCACCTTACAATTATTTTATTTTTTCATCAAGCACATCAATTTAATATAATGTAATTTCATATTTTGTAAATGAAATCCTCAGCGCGGGAAATCTCAGTGAGGATATCATTATTTGTTATTTTGTTATAAAAAAGAAGGTAATAAAACATTATTATTATTATTATCTATAAGGTCAAAGATTTACAACCCTGGGCCAGATCTAGGACTTCCTGGCGCGGACACACACCATTTTGTCATTAAAAGATTCTTTTCGTTACCAAATATACATTGGTGAAACTGACGATTGATTACTGGATAATAAGAGTGATAACAGAGGAGTGCACGATTATTACTTGCATTCTTATAATCGTGAACGCACGATTATTGATTAAATAATCTTAATCGTCACAGCGATAATCGTTCCATCGCTACTTCTAATGCCTAGAGTTACATCAGTGCGTGTTGCATGATGTCACTTCTAACTAGGGCAGGCCTACCCCTTAAAACCATTCGTTCAGTACTTTACTTTTAACATTCCCCCCTGCAAACACCGTACCAACCCTGTAGTGAAAGGGTCAAGGCCCTTTACGCGCTTGGGGTGAAGTTACATGCTAATTAAGCTGCGTTGTGTTTATCTATCAATATAGCCTAATGATCCCCTAGCAAAATGGGAAGTAAAGTAGAATTAAAAACGATGGTTTTAACTAGGCGGTTAAAAACTTATGACTTTTGGTTAGTTATTTAAAACAAAACTTGGATCATAAGGGAAATATTACTCTTTTTGGCTTTTCGTAAATTTCTCTCTATTCTAATTCAAAATTTGAGTTGCCTGTTTTTATCAGAAACTAGCTGATGTGTACTCGACCTTTCTCGGTTTTATGAAGTTGTGAATTCTTGCGTGTTGTTTGGGTGCCATAATTGATTTGACAGCGATCTACTATCTCTAAACAAAGAAACAAAAAACATTCATTTTGAAAAGTTTATGACAATCAAAAAATATTTTTTTTCAAAATATATTTAAATAAAAAAGTTCTTAAGTAGGTACCTACTTGTGTTTTTCGTTTTGAAAATATTCTACCCTAACAAACCCTCTTTTTTAATATGTAATCTGTGGCTAACCAGAGTGATATATCTACGGGCTAACATAAATAAAACATGGCGGGTTTAATATTTTTCATACTAATTTTAATACGTTATAGCAACAGTTTTACATATTGGATTTCATTCAAACTACTCTCTAAACCTTCCCGGCACTAATAAGAACAAACTGTGCTATTTTCAACGAAACCGTTCGAGAAAATCGAGGAAAGACAGACGGACAATAATTCATTTTTATATATGGATATATTATTTATTTGATTATTCGCGCACCTGGGTACAAGGATTTTTAGAAAAGAATATAACGCCGTCAAACATTCTAAATAAATAGAGATTTTAAACCATATATTAGAGAACTTTAAAAAAAAAATCTTTATCTGTAACATAAAAATAAGAAATAATGCAAACGTAAACAATATCATAACACAAATCATTAACGCTACAATAATTAATTACAGGATTCAACAAAGTGCTGGTATAGATGACGCTTTACTTTATAAATGGAGTCAGCAAATATACCAACAATACCTCCAAACTTGTTACCCAGATCATGCATCATGCATTGGTTAGCGAGTGTTGCAGAAAAATGCTACATTTTATCTTGTGTTCCTCGTCGGTACATGTAATTTAATAGTGGCAAGGATGGCAGTGCTGTCAATCAGGTGGTTAATGATACTATATAATAAAATTAGGTCTGAAAAAATTTATTCTCCTGTCAGACAGCGTAATCAGATGCAATTGATTCATCAAACTTACGCAATCAATATTTTATAATTTTCAGCTTGAAATTTGTGTACCTAAGAAATTTGTTTTAAACCCGTTCCATGTTATTAGAGTAAACTTTTTACAAAGGGCACCAAATAGATGAATTATACTCCACTTGACTTAACTAATGAAGTGTAGAGCGTTCTCACACTTGACGTCAATGAAAGATTTGAAATCATTTAAAGTTCCCAACTGTTTGAATTAAAGTGGGATTGTCGCATCGGGTTGTGTCTCCTATAACGTAATTTCATGGTATGCATTTACAAAAGGTATCACATTAATTAAAGCATTGATGCACAACCTTTTTGGCCGAAGGGTTAATTTGTCAATTTTAAATATGTTTGTGGACAGCAGGGGGTAGGGTACCCACATCTTGACACGGTTAACCTTTGCAGTCGGTGGCGGCGCTAGTGTGGATTTAAAAAATACATATAAATACTGTACAAACGTCCCAACTGTCCGGAACCCGTAACTTAACTTTAACTAGGTACCCACCTAAAATATTGCATTTCATAATAACTTAATTCTAAATTTTTGAATTCCATATCAACATTTATTTAATATTCTTCCATCTTCTTCTACTTTCTTCTTCTGGCGTGCTGGTGTGTGTTTGTTTTGCTTACAAATCTACAGTTATACTCCTAGCTTGTTGAAATTTTGCAAACTTGACCTTCGAAACAAGAGGAAGGTCACTGTATACGTGCGATTCCAAAAACCACCCCTCATCCCCCTTTCCTACCCCTTAAACAGAATGTTGGTATCAAAATGAGAGAAAACTTACTGGGCAGGGGTAGGGTTAATACATCATCAAAATTTTACTACAAACCGTACATGACCCCGGGCAACGCCGGGTACTTCGGCTAGTTTTGTATATAAAATACCCGGCGTTGCCTGGAGTTTTAATAGGTGGGAGTAAAGTTTTATAATCCCTAACCCTACCCCTACTCTTACCACTACTTCTTACGTCAAGAAGTACCAAAATTTGGATTTAAGGGTGGTAAAGGGGGATAGGGGAGGTTTTTTCAAAACCTCATGTAAGGAGTGACCTTCCTCTTGTTTTGTAAATCAAGTATGCACGATTTCACCAAGCTAGAAATAAAACTGTAGATTTGTATACAAAACAAACACACACCTTACCCGCCCGGGACATTCTTCTTTATATAATAGAAGAAGGAGAATAAGAAGGTAGAAGATTTTTATTTATTTTATTTATAAAAATATACATATACATATAGGTATATATTTTGTGTGTTAACTGTAAGAAATAAAGTGTATCTATAAGCTATTTTCTTTGTACTTTATACTTTTATTTGTACAATAAAGTATTTTTTAAATATGAATTTAAATTAAAATTTGAATATGAATTTATTGTTTTAGTTGAATTTTTTTAAAACACGAAATGACAAACGTAACCACGTATCTGCGAACTTACCCTTAAATCATCGAATGGTAAATATTTCCCAGTAATTATCAAATTCCAAACATTTTAAGGTGTGGCGGCTGGGGTGGGGGTGTAATGACGTCACCCTGACACACTTTTACAAACACATTCTATTAATAATATTGAAAAAAATACAACAATCAAAATCAATTGTGCCTGACAAAATAGGCATGTTTGCAAAAAAGTATTTTTTTTTGTAGTAACTTCGCAATTATTCCATTATAAAGGCGTGCCTCTTTTGATGAAATTCCTAAAATTGTTTTTTTTTCTTCTTTGTAATATGATATTCTGTTGTAAATCAACGAGAAAACACACAACTTAAATCTGGTAAATTCAAGTTAATTTGTAAAAGGAGTTCAAATAATTTTAGTGTTTTTTACGCGTTTCACATGTAAATGGTTACCCTTTTTTATGTGGAACCTTTTGCAGTGTGTATTTTTTTACTGTAGGGTTGAGGGAGGCTTTGAATTTACGAGTGTCATCACAACACGACATGCGACGCTAGAAACACTAAAAATTGTGTCGATTTATTGAATGACTCCAGTGGCGTAACTCTTATCCCGGGCTTTTGCATAAGGGCTCCCGGCAACGATATAATATATAAATGCCCGACATTAACTACCGGGATATTGCAGGGTAACTAATTTAACCAAAATAACAGTTAATAATAATTGGATGATTCGCATAGCGCCGTTTTTATGAAAAATCACCTCAAGGGCGCTGTTCAAATATTACTTCCTATTCTTTATCTAATTATGTACAAACAGATACAGAAAAACACACTTACCTTGCAGGTCGTTTCAGATGAACACAGTTTATTAGAAAATTTAAGTATAGAGATGATATTTTTACAGTTGCTATTTTATCCTCCTTTTCTATTGATGTTACATTTATTAGAAGGTTGGTGGCAAAAGTAGACTTAGTATTTATTTGAAATATTTATAATTCTTAGGACTGGAAAATATTTATAAAATGACCTAAAAAGCGCAAGTTTTTACTAGATATTAACATTTTTATTTATTTTTACACTTTTAATTATTTACAGTGTTGCGGTCTGTGGACGCATTTGCGCACCAATGCGTGAATTTTTTTAACTCTTCCCATAAGTGACTTTAGGTAAGCACTAACCGGCGAGTCTAGCTAAGCAATTTACGGGTGCATTTCTTCAATTTATGGTCTGAAAGATGAATTTTAAGTTTATGCTGCGTTTTTAATCTATCATTCAATACAACATGCATTAGCAAAATACATAAAACAAATGTTAACTCCTCGAGTCTTTTGATAATAAATGATAATTTTTCTTAAATGTGCATGGTAAACTTTTAAATGGCAATAAAAATCTCTTTCTAACACAATTTAAATCATATAAATTACTATAGTACAAAATGAGATAACATGACTTTTATGATTCCGTTTCGGGATGGGAGAAATATCTCCCCAAAAGACTCTACCGCTATTTGTTTTCCGGGAGAAATATCTCCCAAAAAGACTCGACGAGTTAAAATAATGTACACTGAAATTAAATCTAAAAATTGCTTCCGCCGGTTTATAAAAATAATTTTTTTTTACGTGATTACCGCACAAGATTCTCAACTGCCCGGAGCTAGTGGAACTATGATATCCCAAATTTGGGTGATGTTGTGAGGCTGAATGAGTTGGGGAAGGGAATAGGAACGTCTGGAAGTACCGGGATAAACCCATTTTCAAGCTTCGTTTCAATCCTCAATGTTGGGTCTTTCACCAGGGAGATACTGAGAGTATCTACCACTATGGATTAATTTAAACATTTAGATATTTATATATTACAAACAGTGGTGTAAACAAAGTACTTCTTATCAATTGCTAGCTGATGCGTACCCGGCCTTGCTCGGGATTATTTATTTATTTTACAATAACGTTATGGAGTTGTGAATTCTTGCAAGTTGTTTGGGTGCCATACTTGATTTGACAGCGAAACTAATGCCTTGTGACGAAAATTACTGTATCTAAAACAAAGAAACATTAATTTGAAAATTTGTTTAATTCTAAACATTTATTTTTTTCAAAATTTATAAATATAATAAAGTTCTTAAGTAGGTACCTACTCGTGTTTTCCATTTAAAAAATATTCTACCCGAACAAACCTTCTTCTTTTGAATTTGTAATCTGTGGCTAACCAGAGTGGTATATGTATGGGCTAACCCCAATACGACATTGTGGGCTCAACGTTTTTCATACTAATTTTAAACAGTTTTACGTATTGGATTTCATTCAAACTACTCTCTAAACCTTCCCGGCACTAATAAGAACAAACTGTGCTATTTTCAGCGAAACTGGTGGAGTAATTTCTTCGAAAATCGAGCACACACAGACAGAAATTAATTTTTATATATAGAGATATAAAACTTTTTACACCACTGAGCGATTGTTAAAAAAGTAACTGAAATCTTCAATGGCGGTGAGAGAACAATGTGTTGGTTTATATATGGGATATACGGAAATAAACACAATACACCGGGAGATTCTCTGTGAACCTTTTCTACACAAATTGTTCAAAATTACCCGCCCACTGAACAATCAATTTGCAAGGTGACGGAAAAATCCCACCTGGCGTGAATTCTCCAATTTCATAATTTTAATTTTATTTATTACTTGCTGAAGTAGACTAGGAGGTTATGAATGGTTCGGGTAGGACGATTCCAATTTGAACGACTACACAAAAACCGTTTACACTAAAAATTACAAGTACACTAGGTTAGTTCTTTTATTGGATTTTATTTAGGTATTTTACGGAGGTAGCACTACGATGGTTGATTGGGCACTATTATTATGAGAAACACGGCCGCTTGTTACGTCTGCGCCTGCGCAGTTGATGCGCATGAATGCAGATAATGCTAAAACAGAGAAGGTGGATAACGATAAAATTGATTGGATTGGTCAGGGAATTTAGGTTATAAGATAATAATAAATATGGGAATAGGATTATAAAATCCTCAAACATGTTGTGGCGGACGCTAACGCTCAGTTGACAGCTCGGTTAACAGCCGTACTCGTGCCTGTGCCGTGCTGCACGGTGTAATGTGAATACTTGCGTCTGTGCTGTGCTTGTACTGTACTGTACCGTACTGTACCGTACCGTACTGTACCGTACTGTACTGTACCGTACTGTACCGTACCGTACTACCGTACTGTACCGTACTGTACCGTACCGTACTGTACTGTACCGTACTGTACCGTACTGTACCGTACTGTACCGTACTGTACCGTGCTGCCGTACTGTGTACCGTCTGTACTACCGTACACCGTACTGTACTACACTGTACTGTACCGTACCCTGTACCGTACCTGTACTGTACCGTACTGCAATTGTACTGTACCGTACTGTACCGTACTATACCGTACTGTACCGTACCGTACTAATACCGTACTATGCGTACTGTACCGTACCGTACCGTCGCGTACCGTACCGTATGCGTACCATGTACTGTACTGTACCGTACCGTGCCTGTACCGTACTGTGCCGTACCGTACCGTACGTACCGTACCGTACCGTACCGTACCGTACGTACCGTACCGTACCGTACCGTACCGTACCGTACCGTACCGTACCGTACCGTACCGTACCGTACCGTACTGTACCGTACCGTACCGTACCGTACCGTACTGTACCGTACCGTACCGTACTGTACCGTACTGTACCGTACTGTACCGTACCGTACCGTACTGTACCGTACCGTACTGTACCGTACCGTACCGTACCGTACCGTACCGTACCGTTCTGTACTGCTTTGTGGGGTGCTGGTAGATATGAGTAGATCTTTACTATGTTTAAACTCAGGGCGCATTGTGAAGAAGTTTGAGATGAAATATTATTTCTGTCTCTCCTGGATTTTTCTTCCTCTACAAACATTCATACATTCTCTTCTATTATTCCGACTTCTGACGTGGCCCGACTCAAGTATTTGATTAATTTGATTAATTTGATCGTGCCGTGTCTTCCTCGGGCGTCCCCGGCTTCTTCTTCAATTCACATTCGCGTCATATATTCTCCTTACACTCATTTCTTCGTTCATTCTCAATATTTTACATGGTTTTACCACACATTCCCTTCAGAGATCTCATTTCTACAGCATTCAGTTTACTTTAATCCTTCCTCTGTCAGTTGCATGCCTCCCTGCCATACATCAGGCTTGGTATCAGCACTCCTTTGCGGACTGTTATCTTCGCTTCTTTGGAAAACTTTTTGCTCTGGCCAACCGCCTTAAGTCATCCGTTAATTGAGTTTCCTGCATTCACCCTTCTTTCAGTATCCCTGTCAGTCTTTCCATCTCTCGTGAATATACTTTTCAAATATACAAACTCATCGACCTGCTCCAAGTATTCATCATCCACAGCTACATTGCGCACTGTTTTCATAATATATTATAATAAAAGTAAGTACATTGATGCAAAAGAACATGTTTTCTGAAAATATCTCCGATCTCCACTTTGTTACTGTATTTTTCCATCCCGGGAATTTAATTCTACCGAATTTTTATTTACTTGCACCCCGCGAACAGAAAACAAAGCCACTAAACGCGGCGAAAACGCCGGATATAAATCTTTTTAAATGATGATGCAGCGTTCCCGGGGGGGCGGGCATTTACCCCGACGCCACTGCTCTTTCTCATCATTTTCCTCTGAAACACGAACGGCGCCTTTTTTGCCCAAAATAATAAATCTAAAGCGTAACGAAAATATGGTGCTTTCGGTACCACAACTGTTTCTGTGCAGGTATGGTGAGTTTTTATTGCGTAGAATTGGATTTATATGTATTCAATTTTTATTTTTTAAAGCTGTTTTGATTTTCAATTTCGGCTGCGCCAATTTGGTGTTCGTAGGTTCTTGATTAAAGGGAGTGTGTTATAGGTACAGGGCATGTGGCGGGAGCTAAAGAACGAGCGAGGACGAACTAGACACGCACACTAATTTTAGATCACTGCAACAAGCATGCTTTTTCGCTTGCACGCATCTATCTATCATACACATTAAATTTTTAACAAAGTTTAACTTGTTTTGAAAATGGAATCAGCCGGTTGTGACCGCGGTGAGTATCGAACTTTATTATTACCGCACAAGAGTCTCAATTGCTCCAACTGCCCGGAGTCAACGGGACTATGGTATCCCCATTTAGATCTAGTTATGCAGAACGCATCCAATCCACAATTTGCCTAAATCAATTTTCTCACGTTTCCTACAGATGAACACGAGATTTTTGTATTGTAAAAACATTCAAGGTCCAAAATGCAATAGATTTTTTTGTTAATAAAAAACAACACACACTGTCAGGACCAACCCGGCAAACCGATTTTTTTTATTTGCCCGAATGTTTTAGGATAAATTCTCCAATTCCCCGTATTTGTGCGCAATATAACGCACAATTTGAAAATATCGTTATTCTTCATAATACCTTTTCATATCGAACCGAAATAATACGTACGACTACAAATTGATGCGCGAGTATAAAATGTATCGAGATCATCTCCTGTCCCGATCCTATCTTCCTCTTCCTCTTCCCCATTCTTATTTTGTTTTTTATTTATCTTGTTAGTTTCATAAATAAAACATCTGTATTTAACCACTGTTAGCACAAGAAACTTTGTTGGCTTCCCTTTTGTTACACTTCGTTTGTATATAAATTTGTAATAAAAGCCGTTTGTTTCTTACAAATAAATAAATAAATATGCCCTTGTATTATCAAATTCATCTTTTTTTTAGGTTGGACACTCTGCATAACTACGTCCAATTATTACATATTGTGAAGCTGGCTGCAGGGAGTGAGGAGAGTATTAATTGTGAAACAGCACAGATTAATTAAATAAAATTTACTTGCTCACGCCGGGATTTGAACCCTCGACTTTCGGATTCGTAGTCGAGAACCTTATACCCCTCGACCGTGGAGGCCGACTTACGCATAATATATAAAATATAATAAACTAAAATTTATCACAACATAGTTTTATTATTATTATCTCCACACGGAAGGCCTTAAGGAAATGATTCTCCTCGTGTCATCTTTGGGGATGTTGCGTGGACGATTTTTTTAAGGAATGGGAGGATAGGAAGTTCTGGGAAGGAAAAGGGTATGAGGTGTGGGTAGGAATCTGTGGGTCAGTGTGTCCAAAAGTTACGGACATTTGAATCCATTCCTGCCACTGTAGTGCAGGGCGACCGGTCGAGGGAGTCCGTCTGGAGAGGTCAAATAGTCTCCCTATACCGGCCTTTCCCGATCCACACAGTTGGTGGGTAGACGCATCCGCCGCTAAGGCCTGGACAAACCTCACCCTGTGAACCCGGGTACCCCTGCTAAGTCGCCTACTGTAGTGAACACTTGGGGTGACCTATGGCAGAGGTGTTGGTTATCCAATTATCGGGGTGTCAGTTTAAAGGATGGGATCGAATATTCAAATTAATAGAACTCTGATTTAACCGCCCGTCCTTAGGGTTATTATTCTAAAAGTAGGTAAAAAATCTTAGATTTCGCAATAACAATACGTGTTTACAATATACCAACTGTATGGGAGAGACGAAAATACCCGAACACATCCGTTAGCTTCGGCTGACCCTGAAATACTAAACGAAATGATGCAAGAACAAACTTGACGTACACGAATGTTTTGTGGGTTTCGGGTATAGTTTTTTTTATACCTGAACGTACGGGATTCGGCTTGTTGCGTTCGGGCGATAATATAGCGTACCGTATATCACGCACGTTGGTATGGGTAAGGCGGTTAAAACAGATCTACTTTATTTTACTTTAGATACACACGATGTTCTATCAGAAGGAGTAAAACGCGGGAGATTTTAATATGTGGGAATTATGTATTGTGAACTCCAAGCCAGCGTCTCAAGAAGTCGAATGGCAGTTCGTTTTTTCAAATGCATCGACATTTCGTTGCGCTGTTCAGCAGCGAACGCGTGTTAGTGTTGCCACTTGACAAAAGTTGCCGGTGGATTAATTTCATAATCACAGTTCCTACACAAAAAAAAGTTTCTCGGGGCGGCGTATCCATATCCGCCTCCCAAATTACCTTAGCCCAGCCATCTATCTAATAATAATAATAATAATAATAATAATACTTGGACGATTTATATAGCGCCGTTTTTGTGAAAAATCACCTCAAGGGCGCTATCTAGTTATTAAATATTGTTGACTGGGCCATGGTGTATTCACACCTGTATCGCAGCTTGTCGTCAATCCACTTATACGTTATCCATGTTTATCAACTAACTAACTAACCAACACGCCGTTTCCCCGCAGGGGTAGGCAGAGAGGACGGACCGCCAAACAACTCAATCTTGGCATACACTTTTTGCTTCATTCACATTCATACATCGTCTCATACATTCTCTTCTATTATTCCGACTTCTGACGTGGCCCGACTCACGTATTTGATTGACTTGATCGTGCCATGTCTTCCTCGGACGTCCCCGGCTTCTTCTTCCATTCACATTCGCGTCATACATTCTTCTTACACTCCTTTCTTCGTTCATTCGCTCCACATGCCCAAACCATCTAAGCATCCCTTTCTTAATCTTACTCTACACGCTTCCATCAGCCTTGCATTCTTTACGAATTTCAATATTTTTCACACGATCATACATGGTTTTACCACACATTCGTCTCCGAGATCTCATGTTTATATTTGGTTTAATTTGACACAGTTTTTTGTTGTTGTAATAAATGCGTCAAATCTGTAAAAAGTTTCTTTTTTACGTTAACTCCACACAGAAGGAATTTCCCTCGGCGCCTTCTGTGTCATCTTTGAGGATTCTGTGTGGGGGATCCTGAAGAGACCTATGTTGTAGGATGGAGGACACACAGGCCGGTAAATCGTTGCACTCGAGAACGAGTTAAAGACAAATGTCAACAATGTACAAATGTTGCGCGCGCGTCTGACGTGTTTTCCGACGATGCACCGGTGCCTGATGCTAGTTCCTCAGAGCATCCTCCATTGAGATACTGGTAGAACAATGACAGCATTCCCGCCTGACGCCTGTGCTCTAAAGGTTGCAATCCGTTTCTTAAGGTTTTTCTTAATCTATCAGTTATTATAATCAACAGACGTTTCTGCACGGAGTCAAGAATTTTTCATGTATTTTGGGACTCCAGACCAGAGGTGGCTACCAAATTCAACAGTGGGGCGTACTATTTAAATTTATTATTGTGTACATCGAAATTAATTGTTTTAAGAAGTACTTTTTTATAATTTCTCTTCTGCAAAATGAATAAGAAATGTTTTGTTTAAACCTATTAATTAATATAAATCAAATTTAATAATGCTATTATTAAGTTCTGCAAGTATTTTAGTTAATATGACATTAATTAATAAAGTTAGGAAAATTATTTATTCCCCACTTCCCAGTATGTGCACATGACCAAAGCAATATAACACATTGAAATAAATCAATTAATAAAACATTGTCATTTAAATGCGGGGAAAACACATTATAAATGTAAGTACCTCACACAATAGAGAATTTTTGATTCATTTAACTAAATCGGTTTAACCGGCAAAAAAAAACATTTTAAACATCGGCCAAATTAGAATTGGCTGAGGAGAATATTATTTTATTTACTTATATTATTTTATTTACAAGTAAGCCGACACAATGTGGCCCAACCACAGTTGAAAAAAAAACTGCCGCAATATATATATCGTATTGTATTTTTTTTTGTGTACAGTGCCAGGGAAAATTTCTCCATCTTCCCGTGTCAACTGTGGTTAGAGGTGCATAAATGTGGAGGTAATCTTCTCTACCCAGTGAGCGGGCTGTCTGTTGCTACTGTACGGCTTTTGTTTAATTTATTTCAAAGAATTCTAAACTGTGTTTTACGTGCTAGCGGCACTTGCTGATACCAATCTTATATTTAAGCCCGCTCACTAAGGTAATGGAGGGTATAAGATGGAATTTGGGCGGAGATGGAGGGGAACTGTCACAATAATAATAAAAAAAACTAAAATACTCGCAGAACTTAATAATAACATTATTAAATTAAATTTACATTATAAAGATTAAAAAAAAAAATTTAACATATAAATATCAAGATGTTTCGGAAGCGATAAGCGATAAGCAATATTTCCCTCATCAGGATACATGCTAGTCTGATGTTTTTCGGACGTTATTATAAAATAATAAAATACATGACAGCATCGCATGCCACAGATCAAAAGTATCTCAGAACACGCGAATACATAAAAAATACGCTTTTTTGGAGGACACTTTGAAACTAGTGTGACTAACAATTAATTACGAGATTTTATATTACGTTTTACCTTAACTACCTGGCTTTGCACGAGCTTGACCTGGTAATAAGCAAATATCATCACGCTAGAGTCGGTGGCGTGCAGTCTATAAGGCTGAAACGCTGTGCCTGCCGTAAAAAAATAAATTAAAAGACAATTTATATTCAATCATTGAAGAAAATAATATTAACATAACCTAAATGAAACATGAAACCGGAAAAAAACAACAGAAAATAAAAAGATATCAGTCGCATCTGGGACTCGAATCCAGGACCTCTGCCTTTCCGGGACAACCGCTTTACCAACTTAGCTTATGAGACCAGTTCAATTTATGTCATCTTCATCGATATCATATTCAAGATTTGTCATTATTATTCTCCATTTTTAATCCCATATTATTCTTAGTTATCTTTATGATGATTACAGAGTTCTTCACGAACACAATTGCAAACTAGACAGTGTCTCGGATGAATATCCACTATCGAGGTTTTATGTTTCATTTAGTTTATGTTAATATTATTTTCTTCAGTGATTGAATATTAAAATGAGGTTTTTAAATCTCGATAAAAATAATTAATAATTATAAATTGACAATTTATATATATATATATTTTTAATAATTGAAAATAATATTAACAAGTTTCAAATGAAAATATGAAAAATCAACACACAAAAAATTAAAAGGTAACTAGGACTCGAACCCCAGGACTTCTCGGTCTATCCGGGACCTGCGCTCTAACCAATTGAGCTTAATGCCACCCCATTGGTCTCCGTCATTTTTATCGATATCTTATTTCTATTTAATAACTGTTAATCATCGTCATTTAATTCCCATATATTTTGACTGCTATCTTTTAATATTGACTGCAAGATTCTACCCTAATTTATTTTGCAATCTAGATAGTGACTCGGATGTATCTGTCCGATTTTTATTTATATTGGAAATCTACCAAGTCTGGGCTTGATATTCAATTTTTTATTGAAAACTAGCTGATGTGCCCCCGGCCTTGTTCGATTTTTTTTTTTTATTAAGTTATGAAGTTGTGAATTCCTGCTTGTCGTTTGGGTTCCATAATTATTTTGACAGCGAAAGTAATGCCTTGTGATGATTATTAACAATGAAACATTCATTTGGAAATTTTATTTCCTTTCTAACATTATTTTTTTTTCAAAATATACCCATGTTATAAAGTTCTTAAGTAGGTACCCACTTTCGTTTTCCATTTTGAAAATATTCTACTCCAACAAACCTTCTTCTTTTCAATATGTAATCTGTGACTAACCAGAGTTGTATATCTATGGGCTTCTCAGTACAACATGGCGGGTTCAAAGTTTTTCATACTAATTTTAAAACGTTATAGCAACAGTTTTATATATTAGATTTCATTCAAACTACTCTCTAAACCTTCCCGGCACTAATAAGAACAAAATGTGTTATTTTCTGCGAAACCGGCAGAGTAATTTTTAGATAATCGAGGACACACAGACAAACATTGTATTTTCACATACCATAATGTTGGCACTTATACCAGTCGTTTCGGGTTTTAGTCCGCTGTTAGCAAAATCCTCAATCAATACACTGACAATAATTAAATACAACTTTTTGATGGGAGGATGGGAGTGGGACACATTAAAATATTGTCATTTTATTCGTAGGCGGAGAATGTTTGTCTTTCTTTCTTTTTTCAACGAGAAGAAAAATAATATATATCGTATTTCTTTCCAACAACTACAAACCTCCAAAAAAGTCAGAACAAATAATAGAAAATAATCTTAACGACCGTCATAAATCAACTACAATTTGACAGGCAGTAAAAAAACCCTAAATGGGTAGCTTATGAACAGGATTAGTATCGCAGTAGTCAATTACTGAATTGAATCTGTCGGGATTATGATTTTACTATTCAATTTGATTGCCAGCTCTGTGGGGGAGAGGTCGGAGATCAATCAAGTGGACCAAATCTCGACCCTGTTCTGGCTAGAGGCGTTAACTTGAGATTTTCTCAAGTTATCGCCTTAATGTATTCTGTCTGTGTGAGTAAGAATGATCTGTTGACTGGTCAAGAGATTAATTAATGAACTAATCTGTTAGTTGGTAGAGCTGTCCAAAGTTATTGGTTCCCATTGCTCCCTGATGTTTAAGTCCTCCATCGTTGCTCAAGCGACATTTTTTGCTTATTATGATAGTTGTAGGAGGATTAAAATATTGTAAGGTTATTCGTGTCTTGGTAATGTTTGGTCTTTCTTAAAAAAAAATAAACGAACATTTGAATAGTCGCTGCGCACCGGAATAGCGAATTTTTGCACTGACGCACGTTCCGCCACCGTTCGAAACCGTATTTATGTTGTATGAAATATCCCATAGGTTTTTTAGCTTTATATGTACGTTCCGGGATTCGCACGTATTTACGTTCGTCAATCTAGTAGTTATCCTCTGTATTACAAACGTAAATATTACTCAAGCTGAGCTTGAAAAGCAACTGAAATACCGTCCCTAAAAAACTAAAGTTTTGATGCGTTCGACACGTAGACCGAATCAACGGAGAAGTCGACTATCAGGGGTATAATATATATATGACGCGCTAGGGAATGAAATACGTCGAGAACGCCCTGACAGACTTGACACAATCGGTTGAATCAGATGCTGGATTCTTATTTTTTTTTTATTATTTCGCTTCTTGTAATGATGTAATATTTATGTAAAACCACTCTGGGTGTTAAATAAAATAATTATAATGGAATTATTCAACGATTTTTTATCAATAATAATAATAGTTGGATGACATGTATAGCGCCGTTTTTGTGAGAAATCACCTCAAGGGCGCTGTACAAATATTTCTTAACTAATTATGTACAGACAGATACAGAAAAACATACTTACCTGGCAGGTCGCTTCAGATGAACACAGTTTTAGAAAAATTTAATTATAGAGATGATAGTTTTACATGGTTATTTGTTTCTCCCTTTCTATTGATGTTACATTTATTAGATGATTGGTGACACAAGAAGAGTTGGTATTTATTGAATTATTGGTATTAATTTTTAGGATTGGAAAGTATTCATAAAATGGATTTTAGGACTCGAAAATATCTATAAAATTACCTTGAAAAGCGTAAGAATGTTTAATAAATATTAACGTTTTTAACTTTTATTTTTTATTTTACACTTTGGTTGTTTACAGTGTTGCGGGCTGTGGACGCATTTGCGCACCGATGCGTGAATTTTTAATTATATTTTATTTTTATTTTATTTATTTATTTAATGACTTTAGGTAAGTACTAACCGGCCGGCCTAGCTAAGCAGTTTACAGGTGAATTTCTTTAATTTATGGATACGATTGTCTGAAAAGATGTGTTGGAGTTATTATAATATCAGTTTCACGAGATGGAAATTGAAACTCTCAAGTTGAAAATGTTACAACAAATTAAAAATTTGCGCACGTTCCAGAGTGGAAGATACTTTCAGTATCGCCCTGGTGAAATACCACCATTCAGAATTAAAACGTTGCTTGAAATGGGTTTTAGCCGTGTTTGGTGACCAGATCTGAATAACCAGGTATTTCTCTACCTTCCTCTTCCCCTTCCCCTCCCCAATACCTTCAGCCTCACAACATTACCCAATTGGGGATGCCATAGTCTCACTGGCTCCAGACGGAGCAGTTGGTACTCTTGCGGTATTCATATAAAAAAAAACTAACATATTTTTTTCAAAACAATAAGAAATATTTTATATAAATAACAAGTAATTCAAATTTATTACGCCTTAGGCCAATCTCATCTATAATATGTTATTATCGGATGGGGAAGTTCATGTGATTCTACTATAAAACCAGTTCTCATAGCACTAAAGGCAATTTTGAAAATTATTCTTATCAGAACTCCTACAGACTATGTTTTTAATGCCCCAAATTTAATATCTCTGAAACATATTCAAAAGATATTTTAATTTACTCATTAAAAAACCAAGTTAACTTTGCACATACAAACTCGGGTCGATTCACAAGATCCTCATTACGACATAAATTCTATTAATGTACAACTAAAATGACTTTTGGACAAAGAAATTTGTAATATCCTATATATGTAAAAATCAATGTAAGTTTATTTGTTTCTTTGTCGATGTTATCGAAAATCACTGGACCGGTGTCGCTGAAAATAGCGCAGTTTGTTCTTATTAGTGCCGGGAAGGTTTAGAGAGTAGTTTGAATAAAATCCAATATGTAAAACTGTTGCTATAACGTTTTAAAATTAGTGTGAAAAATATTGAACTTGCCATGTTTTATTTAGGTTAGCCCATAGATATAACACTGGTTAGCTACAGATTGCATTTTCAAAAGAAGAAGGTTTTTTTGGGTAAAGTATTTTCAAAATGTAAAACACAAGTAGGTACGTAAGAACTCTATTATTTAGATATGTTTTGAAAAAATAAACGTTTGGAATGAAATAAACATTTCAAATAGTTTCTTTGTTTATAGACATCAATTATGGCACCCTAATGACAAACAAGAATTCACAACATCATAACTTTATACAAACCCGTGCAATGCCGGGTACACATCAGCTAGTTTCTCTATAAAATTATTGAACCCTCTACCAATAAATGCCATCACAAAAATAACCGACTTGACTGAAGAATTGTCCATTTTCGAGAAAAATTGAAAACGCCCTGGCTATCGTTTTTTATGCGACTCGTCATTTTTACTTCTTGACCCACGGTTTGGGAAACACTTCGGCGCATGCTGGCATTGCTTTGCTTTGCTGGTGCCGTCATCTCGTCTGTTCCAAGTAAACGATCGTAATTTGTACGATCACGTACATAGTTCTGTGATATTCACGCGTCAAGGCTGCGGTCCCCAAATAATAATTTAGTATTGCTAGTAGTAGCAGACACTGCTTAGTTATACAGAGCGGTGACGTTTGCCTGTTGTTATATTCCCAGCCCTTGCTATAAATCAAGCGCCATTAACGTCAACCCTTCATAATGTTATAATCCCTGCCATTGGCTTAAATCAAGCGTAAATTCTTTGTGCATTTCGGCGTTTTCAAATAAATGCATTATTTTAGAAAACCAATTAAGTAAACTCATTGTCGATTTGTTACGCAAGCCATTGAGCTTAACTCTATGAAATTTCCCACAATCCGGGATACTAGAATACTATATAAACGGGAACAAGCCGTTCCTCTCGGTTCACATTTTAACATCTCGAAGTACAGTCTCCACGCTGTCCTTCTTCACTATTGTCATTGTCTATTTTATATTGTACTTATAAGTTAATCAAATATTATAAGTCTTCTATAAATAAATATATATCGTATAAAATATATAAGTTGTTATTCTACGGAACTTCCACCTTCTACTACTACTACCTCAACACATAACTATCTACAACCATCTGCAGATCTTCAATACATTACATCTGCAGATATATTCAGACACACACTACTACCCATACGAAGAGATCTTGATCATTACTCGCCGCGCAAGAGTTGAATAATTATTTACTGCGTCCTCAACCGAGGGTCGTAGCAAATTGGTGTCAGAAGTGGGATAGCAGATTGATTACATTCTTCATCAAAAAGGAACTTCTGTGACGACAGAAGACTCCATCTTCATCAGGACAACGACGACAAGTCTGGCGGATATTCTCCTCGGAGAAATCTTTCCTCGGAAAGCAGGGACGGCTCAACCTGAAGTCAACCTCACAACATCGACGTAACCTGGAGAAGAGAAGAAACCGGCAACAACGTAGATCGCGGGAAGCCTCGAGCGACAAACAACATCTACGGTGAACTTCAGTTCTTCAAGCAGCCAAGGATCCAATCGTGTCAACTCCGACGACGAACATCAAGAGCTTCACTTCACTTCACTGCAGTATGAATTGGCAACTCGTCCTTCTTCTACTGTGAGTACATAAAAATTTTTGTCCAATAGAATTTTATCCTATTCTTTCCCAATCCTTTCAACTTTGACAATTAGTGTATTTTCTTCACACTATATACACCGTGAACCGTGTATTAGTGAATATCTAAATTTCTAAATTTATTTACTTTTAAAGTAAATACTCTTATTCTTTTACGATGACGTTCAGAAATTTGAATGATCACGAAAATGAAGATGTACCTCTTCAAGTTCTATCTTCTAACGAAAATAATTTAAAATATAATTACAGCAACTATAATTAAAGCTTAAAAAATCGTTGCTTTCATTTTATGGGGGGAGATATGTTATATTCCCAGCCCTTGCTATAAATCAAGCGCCATTAACGTCAACCCTTCATAATGTTATAATCCCTGCCATTGGCTTAAATCAAGCGTAAATTCTTTGTGCATTTCGGCGTTTTCAAACAAATGCATTATTTTAGAAAACCAATTAAGTAAACTCATTATCGATTTGTTACGCAAGCCATTGAGTTTAACTCTATGAAATTTCCCACAATCCGGGATACTAGAATACTATATAAACGGGAACAAGCCGTTCCTCTCGGTTCACATTTTAACATCTCGAAGTACAGTCTCCACGCTGTCCTTCTTCACTATTGTCATTGTCTATTTTATATTGTACTTATAAGTTAATTAATCAAATATTATAAGTCTTCTATAAATAAATATATATCGTATAAAATATATAAGTTATTATTCTACGGAACTTCCACCTTCTACTACTACTACCTCAACACATAACTATCTACAACCATCTGCAGATCTTCAATACATTACATCTGCAGATATATTCAGACACACACACTACTACCCATACGAAGAGATCTTGATCATTACTCGCCGCGCAAGAGTTGAATAATTATTTACTGCGTCCTCAACCGAGGGTCGTAGCACTGTGCTAATCCGGTGACAGAACTGCCCGATTACGTCATCTGACATGTATGAATACAACATATCTGTATGCGTGTATAAGCAATGGTAATATATTTGTTACGTACCTATCGGTTTTGAGCGATGGTTTAGATACATTGTTGTTTTTTTGGGGACCATCTAGCTGTTCTTCACAGAAAATACCTTTATATCTTATATATTATATTCGATCTCCTTCTCGTTGGCTCTGGTTGTATATTTAGTAGCCAGATGCTTTGTTTATGTATTTTATTAGATGTAAGATGAAGGATTTATGAATTAGGAACGTAATGTATTCTAGCAAAGATGTAATAATAATAATATTTCGATTACTTCTATAGCGCCGTTTTCGTGGGAAAATCACCTCAAGGGCGCTTTACAATTAATCAAATAACATCACTGGGAGCGCCCTTGAGGTGATTTTCTCACGAAAACGGCGCTATAGAAGTAATCCAATTATTATTATTATTATTATTTAGCGATTAGCCGAGGAACTAGCTGTAACCTAACTATGATGTTGGAATAAGGAGCCTTTGGTTATACCGACAATAGATTTTACGCACTTAGATTAAACTTCTGTATATATTATATATAAATATGTATTTTTCATTTTATTTACATAAACATATCCGTAATTTGTGGGCTAACTGTACTTCTACAATAATACATCTTCTTTCCCTTGTCCTACTCTGGTCGGGGACCCATCGCATCGACAAGGCGCTTCCAGGCATCCCTATCCTGTACCACGTTTAGGGCATCCTTCTATAGTAGGTCCATCCTCTTCTCGCACAGCCTCCGGAGTTGCTTCTCCCACCTGTGTCTGGGGCGGCCCACTGGGTCTTCCTTCTGGAATAGCACTCAGAATTCTCAGTGGAATTCGAACTTCTGGCATTTTTAACACGTGCCCAAGCCATCTCAGTTGCGAATTTACTACGAAGAGTAATAGTGGTTCGGTGTTAAGCTCCTCCCGGATCATCGAGGTTCTTATTCGATCCCATCTTGTGACTCCTGCAACTCCTCTCAAAAATCTCATTTCGGCAGGTTGGACCCTGGAACGTGTACGCTCGTTCAACATCCAGATCTGGTGACCATAAAAGTAAGCGTGTAATTGCAATACACTGATCTACTTCGAGAGAGATATAATGAAGTTTTGAAAAAAAAATTGAATTGTCAAATATTGTTTGGTTATTCGTAACCTGGGAACGTTCGTCTTTCTTCTTGTAATTTATTTTTTAAATTGCTCTAATCTTCAATTTGTGATTGACGTCAAATGTGACAGGGATTCGAACAATCGGGCCTTAATTTTTGTATGAAATTCATACATGCATATTTTAATTTGTATGTGTTGATTATTTCACAACAGTTTGCTGGACTGAGTCAGCATTCTAATCCTGTACCAATTCTTTATTCCACGTTGTGTTGTGATCTCACCTACCGCCCGTGATGTGATGACCGAGAAGCTGCCAAATCTCACCATTTGTTGTTGCTTACGTTGTGTTATCATTTCGTCTGATTCAGTCATTCAGTGGCGTGGTAACTAATTTGCAAACCCCGGGCAAAGTTGTTAACTGGCTCTATTTCGTTAATATCAAGTTGACTCTTTCGGACCTGGGGGTCAAGCCTGTATCTTTTCCGTTAGCTTAACGCAAGTTGAAACGGCCATAAACAACACATTTTGACTGTTTTCACAAACGCAGCGTCGTCTCTCGAAAAAAATCGTTTAAAATTGAGTACTAAATACGTTACGCATCACTCAGCTTTATGAGCAGACGACGAAACTCATCATTTCTACAGAATTCAGTCTACTTTCATTATTTTCTGCCAGGTTAATGCCTCACTACCACATATTGCTGGTATCAGAATTCCACTGTGGGCTGTTAGCTTGATATCTGTATTTAAAATAACATTGATTCTTGTTGAGTTTTGCCTTACAGACGTTACAAATTTAGCCGACACGTACCGACGCTATTCCGGATCTATTTTAATCCGCCGATTAAGTGTTGCTCTTGGGCGGATCAAACGCGAATTAAGACTTTGACCCGGAGATTTATCATGTTTATGAATTGGGAGTTGTTCGCCGGTCGCCATTAGAATTTAATCCAATATTCACCGATCTTGAAACCTGACCCTAACACTTGTGTAACCCGACCTAACCTAACATTTTTTAAATCAATAAATGAGCTTGATTGAGCTTCGAATATCCGAGAATAATGCAAGCCTGACATGGGCGTAATGAATAAAATTAAGAAGGGGGCGCTTATGTGTTTTGATGCTGGAAAGCAACTGCACTCCCGGCTCCGGAATGTATAGCTGAGCAGTGACCTTTTTGTCAATTGCTAAAATTATATAATATGTAGAAATAAATATCTAAAATTACTAATTGACATACAACAGCGACTTGCGAGAAATGAGTGTCAGGATAATATATTAAAATGATATAATGTAAATAAATTTAAGATGAATCGGGGGACGCTCAAGGAAGTGAATCAATTTCTGATGTATGGATGTGAATGAAGCAAGTATTGTGTACCGAGGCAGAGTTGTGTGGTTGTCCATCTTTTCTACCCACTCTTACGGGGCAATGGCGTGATAGTTGACTAAAAATTGTTTAGTGACCTGATCTGGATAGTCAGGTACTTCCCTACCTTCTTCCTCACTCCCTTCAGCCTGCGTTAATCACTACAGTAAAATTATTGTTTAGATATCTCAAAAAATGACGAAGTTACGAGCTTTCAAAGTGAATTAGGAAAAAACATATACCCATGACGTCACGAGTCACAATTCAGTACAATTCACAATTCGAATGACAGTAACGGATACTGCCTCGCCTATGATAACTGTGGCCGCGCCAGTCATGTTATGAACGTGACAAATGTCGACATTTTGACGTCTTATATCTTCGCTACTATTCGGTATTTTCGAAAACTTCTAAAAGTTCTGTCCTCAGCATGCTCAAATTAAATTTGTAAATAACTTGAAATTCCGTTGTAGGACACAACCTCGTTGGTAGATCTGAATAATTAGCGTTATTTTTAATAAATTCGTGTTATTTTTGGGTAAATTCGTGGTATTTTTGGGTAAATTCGCCTTATTTTTTGCTAAATTCGCTTTATTTTTGGGTAAAATTAGCTTTATTTTTCGTGGATTTTTTGTGATAATAATAAAACATGTTTGCTAAACGTGAGGTTTGCTTCACATTCCTAACTAACAAAAAAACTTGTTTGATGTTAACACTGAAGAGATGAAAGGATAGAAGTGGGTGTGAGCGTGTCCGTGTGTTCTAAATAAGGTAAATTTTACCTCACTTCTGGTGATATTGATCTAAAACATTTTCTAATATCAAAATTGTTTCTTGAAACTCTTGGGGCCCAGGGGTCGAAAGGTCTTTTGTAAATTGGCGACATTAGTTTTCTTTCAAATCGGTATAGATAACAGACGTCAGAATTAACAGTTCACATATTCAGAATCACCCATTTTGGCACCAACTTTGGTTCTCTGCCGTCCACGTTTGATTCGCGTGATTTTGACTGGGATAAGCAAATCACAAAACATTTATAAAAAGGGTCAAACTAAATACTGTAATAAAATTAAAACTAATTCTGATTTTGTAAACGAGTCGAACCTTTTTACTTGGTTGGTGTTTTACTCACTGTTTAGGTTTCTTCACCTTGCGTGTTAGGGCATCTCTATGTATTATTTGCTCTATGATTATCTGTTCAGTGGAAAAACCGATAGTCATTTCGATAAGCCAACCTTTAATAAGACATTAACTCCAAAATCTCCGGAACGCTAAAACTCTGGAGACCTTCAGAATCTGTTGGAACTATTATCGCCTTATCGCATTTGTGGGCACTTGGTACTATGTTATGAGTTTATGGGTAAAATAATGCACGATTGTTGTGTGTTTTATGGCAACATAACATTACAGTTACTAGCCGAACGAATTCTTCGGAGACCACATAAAGGGAATATGTTTTTTTTTATGTGAATACGAAACAAAAGGCAGACTGCACAGTCAGTGAGATTATGGAACCCTCGATTTGGGAATCGCCGATTAAAGTAAAATTTAAACGGGGTTTCAAAGTAGCGATGGATCATTTTGCTAAGAGCGGGAGTCACGGTACCAGCTCAACATTTTCGTACGGCTCAAAAGTACCACTCAATTGAACGACGGCTCATATAAGAGCCTGCACATATTAAGAATTGACTCCCAGTTAATCAGCTCATACCGCCCAGTTCATACGACTCCCAGCCCTCAGGCGCCAAATATTAATTGCAAGTCGCACGGTCGTGGGCATAATTATTGCCTTGTGAAAATTAGACACGTATACGATGATTTTATATTTAAAAAAATAGAACAAAGAACCTTATTTAAAGATGCGTCATCGTAGAAATGCTTAAGAATATTATCGAACATCTGAGATATTCTTATCTTTTTAGATAAATAAACAATCTTTTTAAGTGGTTCCAAGGTTTGGCAAAATGTGTTACAGTTCAATTGAGCCGTGGTGCGGTTTACCAGGAGTCGTACGCTCATGGCTCTTCAAAATGAGCCGGTACAAATGAACGGCTCGTTCATGAACGACTCATCGCTATTTCGAAGTATACCCAAGGACACGCACTTATCAAGATTGACTCCCATACGTCGGACACATGTAAAGTGAAAAAAGGAATACATGAGGGATGTATTCTCTCACCAGTGTTATTTAATATATATGGGGAATATATATTGCGTAAGGTTCTTGATGGTTGGAAAGGTGGAATTAACATTGGTGGCGAAAAAATGTCCCCAAAAGTGCATAATAGTCACTGACACCAGAATTAATAGACTTGCATCAAGTACAACTTCGACGGTTGGCGGTAGTGATCACGTGACACCCATTTTAGCAACAGCTTTGGTTCACTGCCGTTCACGTTTGTTTCGCTCGATTTTGACTGCAGTAAGCAAATTACAAAACATTTATAAAATGGGAAAACTAAATATTTTAACCGGGCTTTTTGTAAACGGGCTGAACCTTTTCACTTGGTTGTTGTTTTACTTAAATAATAGGCACGCTCCTATTTTGGTATCTCCCCCCTTGCGTGTCAGGGCATCTCTTTGTATTAATTACTCTGTGGGCTAGAATTGCACACACATAGAGGATAGACGTGCAACTAAATACTGCTATGCGCACGGTGAGTGGAACACTTCCCTCCACCCCACTACAATGGCTCCCTGTCCTCTCGAACATCTCACCGCCCACTGTAAGACGAGAGACAGCAACCCTCAGGGAACACAAAAAAGCCGTGAATAGTAACATCCCACTTCAAGATGACTTTTCGAACCTCCCGACCAGCCGCCTGACATCCAGGAAACCTTTTTGGACTGAAGGCGAAATACTACATCTATCACGATACTCCCCCGAAGAGTCGTGGCGAACTCAGTGGCAGTTGGACGTGAAAAACAATCACCTTGTTGTAGATTCTACTATTAAATTGCCAGGGTTCTCTCTCCCTCGGAAGACGTTTTCCTTATTAAACCTCGTCCGGTGCAGTCCCGGCCGCTGTGCGTATATGATGCATAAATGGGGCCTAGAGGATTCCGAACTTTGAGAATGTGGACATATTCAAACAACAGAACACATCGTAGAAGAATGTCCCCTTCACCAGTTTCCCTATGGCACATCTGTGATGAACCAAGTGACTGCCGATGCCGTCGACTGACTGAATAACCTCAGCTTTCCACTATGACCTCCACCAACTCTCCTCCACCGTACGAAGAAGAAGACGGGTTAAATTTTTAATATCTTCATGTACTTACTGGCTTTTACTGAATGCCCAACACATAAAATTGTTAGCCCATTGGGTTCTGCCAGAAAACACGAACTAAAAATATCTTTTATTACATTCCCCATTGAAGTAAATGCCGATCCAACAGTTAGTTGTCGTTTATGATGAATTTGTATGGGGAAATATTATTTGATTGATAATAAATTTATTACGCGTGTAGCCATTGAAACCAGCACGCAATGGCGTCTATTCTGGGCCACCCCAACGCTAAACTGTAAACAATCAATTGTATGCAATCAACAGTAAACATTAATTGTTTGGATTGCATCTCTATGAATCAATCAATCTGTCAATTCGTCAGTAATATAATTAGTCATGGAGGAGAAAATATCACGAAATACGTTTCTTCATATTTTTCATGCGATATTCAAATATATTAAAGTATATATATCATTTTATATGTTCCAAATATTTCTTTGTCCATAGTTTTGACAAGACTGAATAGCCGTAAAATGGCGCACAGCTACCTTCACTTAATCTCGAAAACGAGAAAATAAAAATAAAAAAACGCCTTTTTTTGCTGTAAAATACCAGAAAGGAAACATTACAGCGCATTTGTTTGCAAAATATTTCTCGATAAGTTATTTTTCATATTTTTAATTTTATGGTACATAGATTTAATTTTAGTAATTGACAAAAAAAGTCATTACTTAGCTATAATTCCGGAGCCCGGAGTGCAGCTGGTTTTCAGCAGTGCCTCTAGAAATCAGATAAGGTTAAAGTTCCATATCTTACATAAAATCTACACATCTCTACATAAGTAGTATCTTTACATTTACATCTTCTTCCCCTTGTCCTACTCGGGTCGGGAAGCCATCGCATCGACAAGGCACTTCCAGGCGTCCCTGTCCTGTGCTACGTCAACCTCATCCGTCGATAGTAAGTCCGGCCCCTGGAGTTGCTTCTCTCACCTGTTCCAGGGGCGGCTTACTGGGCATCTTCCCTCTGGAATACCGCGCAGAACTTTCCGCGGAATTCGACCTTCTGGCATTTTAATACTTGCCCAAGCCACCTCAGTTGCGACTCTGTGTTGTTTGGTGCCTCCTGGATCATCGAACTTCTTATTCGATCCCATTTTGTGACTTCTGCAACTCCTTTCAAAAATCTCAACAAGCAGTGTTCATTTCATTATTTATCAATTATTGTGATGTTGTGCGGCTGACTGTAGTCAGCAACCATTCGCTGCAGAACTTTTTGGAGCACTGCAGCGATGTCGATCATCGAATAGATAGTGTTATTTCATTCCAAAGCTTTGTTGAGGAATATCTGTAACTCTGTAACTACCCTCAAATACAGCGGTTCGATGTCTGGGGAGAACAAGCAAATGGTCTCTCTGGTGTGCATTGTGTGCATGAGCGTCACGGGACTACTGCAGTTTATCAAACAGATAGGTAGGAACCTTCAAATTCATCAAATTGTACATTTGATGTAACTTCTTTCGAACTTTGACATACTTTTAGTATCCTATGCCGATAAAGGTAAGGCGAGATATGCGCACATCTCGGGATCTCACAGCAATTATGATTAATCATCAACCATCGCTGATCAGCATCTGTGACGTTACTCCGTTATTTATGTCCCCATTGTGATGACGTTTAATAATGTGTTCCGGTGTGTCCGTTCCTGTAAAAATAGATACTCATGAACTTTCTGCACTTGTTGCTATAGAGACAGGGTTAGCTCTATTTGTGTCTGTTCGCATTGCGATAAGTTTAATGTTCACTCGGTATCCTTTCATCTACGTCAATTCTGCGAAAACCAGCGATATTTTCAAACTTGTGATGAAATTCAATAATCTTCCTAGAATCGTTTTATTTTAATAATCCTCGTGTTTCTATATGCACAAATAACTTTAATTCCGATAGAGCGCTATAACTTGTTAGCTCACTAATTTGATGAAATTTAATAATCTTTCTGCATTAATTGCAACTAACTGCCCGTATTCTAATGTAACCTAAAATTATCTTTCTACGTAAAATAAGTAAAATTATGACTGAATGACCTAGATGTTGAAACATTATTTATATAAAATCTTTATTTCTTACTGCTTACTTATACTATAATTCTAAAATTTCCATTAAATATTGTACTTTATTGCTGTTCCTATACTTAAAATAATTAATATTGTAGTGCTCCTATTTACTTTAATTACTTATATTACCCACACAAAGGCAGTGCCTATCCATTTCTTACTATTATAATTTAAACAATCATGCATGTACAAAATTTTATTTAATTTATGTTCTATTTTATGTTAAAAACTGGGGAAAAATAAAGGGAAAAAATAATGTGATGAATACGTTTTTCATTTAACGATGAAGTGTAATTATGATATGGTAGTTACGAAATCTGTGAGATAACCGATTAAGTTTCATAGGCAATACTTTTCTTTGTGATCTCCCTGCAATCAAGCTATTTATTCTAATGTTACCTATAATAATTTCGCAATCAAGCCCCTTATTGAAATTCTGATGAAGTTTTATAACCTGTGAGCTCATTGATGAAGTGTTATATCCAATTTTTGTTGTGGTGAAATTTACTTATCTTATTCCACTATGTATTCTAACGTAACATACTTAAAATAACATCTTGCGATAAATGTGTGTCTTGTTATTCTGATGAAATTTCATAACCTGTGAGCTCTCTGATGAAATGCTATAACATATCTTTTTTTTAAATTTGCAGATGGAACCGAGCACGGCCTTCCTCCGTGCTGCGCGCGCTGGCCAGCTGCAGGCGGTCAAGGAGCTTCTGGACACGCAGCAAGTCAGGGATATCAACACCTGCAATTCGGTGAGTGATGAAGGTTCATCATCAGTGATAAAAGGGTGCGTTAGTGCCATGTTTTTATTAAGGTTAAATCTTATTTTTAACGTATCCGCGATGATGGGAGATTACAGAGTGATGGAATTAAAGAGGTTCTAGCAAAGTTTAATATTAGATTTTATAATTTTGTTATCGGTTTAATGGGATTATTTGGGATGATGTAATGTGATAATCCTGATAGAAGGCGTTGCGTTTCAAGGGCAAGCTGCAGTTTTCACAATATTTTGTGTTTAAAACGTTGCAATGGTGTTATGACGCGATGAAGTGTTATTTATAATCGGAAGGACGGAACTAAAAATTGGAAATTCAACGGTATAACCATAAATCTACAGATCAATTTAGATGGGATAAGTGTTGAGTCGAACTGATGAAATGTCATAACTACTAAATAAACCAATTCGATGATATGGAAGAATGATGTTATGATATTACCTATATATTGTTGATGTGAAATAATTAACTTTGATGAATTTAGCATATTATGGCATGTAATAAGATATCTCACCGTTTCGTCCTCTTTCACCAATAAAACTGCGACCGCTAAATTAAAAATTAGCTCTTTTTAAGTTTTGCCATGTTTTTCATGGATTAACTTTCGCTAACCGTTGAACCATGGCTAAACTCTTGCGGTCGGTAGCGATGACAGTTAATAAAAAAAGAATAGGGTATAATTTAAAACTAACCTTTTTGTTTTTTTAAATGCGGATTACATAACTTTGGATATAATAATAATAATAATTGGATGACTTGTATAGCGCCGTTTTTTGCGAAAAATCACCTCAACACGTTTATTTTAAGAAAACGTACTGGGAAAGGAGTGTAATTATTTTTCTCCACTTTTTAAATTATTTTAATATTTTGTGAAAGGTGCGTAGGACGGTCAGAAAAAAAAATTCTGATTTTAATTTTGATAGTTAAGCCTATGTAATTTTTTAAAATATTTTTATTTTTAAAAACATTTTGTGTATCGTATTGCGTAATAATGTTAACATTATTTCGAATGATAAATTCCCTCTCCGACGTCCCTCTCCCCCTTAATGGCAAAGCTGCTACATCTATGTATTTTCCTCCTCATCAGTCCATCGATAATATTCTCTAACCCAACTTCTTGCCATCTTTCAACCGTTAACCTTTTCCATTCTCCCCCTTCTTTCCTCGTGACCCAATGCCCGAGAAATGGCCCGGCATGACAGACTAGGCGATAGACAAGCGGGCGCCTTCGCAAAGGGGGTGCCACTTACGTCACTTCTCTATGGAACACGGTGACATCTATTGTCTGCTTGTTGAAGCGCTTTGACATTTCATTCACTTTCATTATGGGCAGACCCGTACGATGGAAAAGTTAGAATATTGTGCTTTCACTGAGAGGTCCGTTGTAACTAGTAACCTCTCTTTCGTTAAATGCGTTATTTTAATAGCTATCCCTTCCCCTACCCCTACCCCTACCCCTACCCCTACCCCTACCCCTACCCCTACCCCTACCCCTCCCCTACCCCTACCCCTACCCCTACCCCTACCCCTACCCCTACCCCTACCCCCTAACTCTATCCCTACCCCTATCCCTACCCCTAACCCCATCCCTACCCCTATCCTTGCCCCTACCCCTACCACATATTTGGAGTAGTTAAAATAGGAGACAACCTCATTATTTTTTCTTTCTTTATTTCATCTTCCTGCTGTTTCCTTTGCAGTTCTATAACCAAAGCGGCACCTGATTGTTAAACAGTGTATACTATAATAAATTAACATAATGCATGTATTATCTTTTGTCTGTGTGTTGGTGACAGAACAATGCCACCTGTTGTAGGATGAATTAACTAACGAATTGGCCATTGTATTTTATATAAAATTTTGTCATGGTGCTCTGGGCCACCGTATTGATCTACTTTTCATTCTATCTACAGTTATAAATACACAGCTAGGATTTTACGGTTGTTTAAACAACCAACCTACCGAACAACCTTCATACCTGCGGTGAATGATGGTATTGACAGCCCTGAAATTCTCGTCAAAATGAAATTACACGTACCGACCAGAAATACGAGACAAATTGCTTGCTACCCTTTTCTAACTTAAGACTCACACGCCTATAAATCGACTGCATAATTTTGGTAATAGATTTGGGAATCTTGTCGACATATTTTTATATTCCGTATTAGTGCTGAAACGGACGCTGCATAAATACTATGCTGAAATATACGAGTTTTCCACTCCATTGTGTATATACATATCTAATTAGCTAATGTTATTTTTAATTTTTAAGACGTGTTTCTTTTTGTAGTTTGACTTGTGAATAATGCTTTTTGAATGAATACCATGTACTCGCTCTGCCATTGTCATATAACAAATAGTTAACACAGCTACATTGTATTATTTTCATGTAAAGGCCCACTAGGGCGTAAATAAATAAACGGTGTCCGGAAACTCGTGGTACAAACGGGAAACTGGTGAATTTACATCATATTTGAAGACGATTTTGTGGTATAACTTTTTTTTTGATTTGAGCTTTCGTTTTCGAGTAAATCGTTTTTTTTTATTTTTACATGAATACCGCACAAGAGTCCCAAACTGCTCCCAACCGTCTGGAGCCAGTGAGACTATGGCATTCCCAATTGGGGAATGTTGTGAGGCTGAAGGTATTGGGGAGGGGAAGGAGAAGGGGGAGAGGAAGGTGGGGAAAAGGGTAAATAAGGGTTATAAGGGTAAAAATCGTGTCCGAAGTTAGAATTTTTAAAGTCAAATTTTAAAAAAACAAATACGGGGTTACAATCAGCTGTTTTTTGTATTTTAAAATGCGTCAAAGCGTAGACCTGTCTCTAAAAGTTTTTTTTAACCCTTTAGGTGCCGAAAAAACAGTTCAAAAATAAATGCTCAGATCGATTTTTTTGTGTTTTCTATGTGATGTAAATTCTCCAGTTTCCGCTTGTGCCGCTAGTTTTCGGACACCGTGTATATAAAAAAATAATAATATGTACATGAGATTTAAAAAATATATATTTTGATTTTTTTTGTACGGTAGATACTCTGGTGAAAGACCGCCACTCAGAATCGAAACATTGCTTGAAATGGCTTTTGCCATGTTTGGTAACTAGATCTGAATAGCCCGGTATTATCCAACCTTTCTCTCCCCCGTCTCTTTCCTCTTCCCACTCCCCTCAGCCTCATAACATACCCCAATTTGGGATGCCATCGTCTCACTGGCTCCAGGCACCTGGGATTGTTGTGCGATATTCACATAAGAAAAACAGCAACAATATAAATAATAATATCCAAACAAAAATATGACATAAGCACAGTTAAATTATTTTTTTTTAATTCATCACCAATTTCATTTGATGTGGCTTCTTAACAATATGTAAGTCACTCTGTCAATTAATTATCAAGTCAAACACAACTATAATGTACAGAGTGGGGCAGGAATAACATGCGATTAAAATACGACTGAAAAAAAAGTATTAAATATTTCCCAAATTTACTGTCACCTCATTACATTAAATCACATTCCCCAAATTGTACAGGTGTATAAAAAAAAGCATTAAAACGGTGTGCAATATAGTTGTGAATGGTGAATACTTGGAGCAGGTCGATGAGTTTGTATATTTGGGAAGTATATTTACGAGAGATGGAAAGACTGATAGGGATATTGAAAGAAGGGTGAATGTAGGAAACTCCATTAACGGAGGACTGAACGCTGTTGGCGCTAACAAAAAGTTGTCCAAAGAAGCGAAGCTAGTAGTCCACAATGGAGTGCTGATACCAACTCTGCTGTATAGCAGTGAGGCATGAAATTGGCAGAGGAAGGATTAAAGTAAACTGAATGTCGAAGAAATGAGATCTCTGAGGCGAATGTGTGGTAAAACCATGTATGATCAAACAAACTTATCCCCATTGGAAATAGTAGAAAGAAGACACATTAATATAATACTAAAATAAACGTAATAATAATAATAATAAATAAATTATTTTTATAGCGCCGTTTTCGTGAGAAAATCACCTCAATGGCACCGTCTGATTATTTAACCCGTGAGTTATTCAACGAATTTAAAGTTTTAGATTTAAATATTACAAGCCGAAAAAGTGGATGCGATTCGCTAAGTGCTCAGTAGGCTTGTCGAGCTGTACTTACTACGGTGCTTTACTCTGCGTGCAGTCTAAATGAACTCTGATCGGTGGACTCCATTTACTGTGCTGACTGCTAACAAATAAATTTAGGAATTATTATTGAATACTGATGTATGGCAGTGAGACATGGAACTGGCAGAGGAAGGATGAAAGTAGACTGAATGATGTAGAAATGAGATCTCTCAGACGAATGTGTGGTAAAACCATGTATGATCATGTGAAAAATGTTGAGATTGAGTATTGAGCAAAATTAAGAAAAGGACGCTTTGATGGTTCGGGCATGTAGAGCGAATGAACGAAGAAAGGAGTCTAAGGAGAATATATGACCCGAATGTGAATGGAAGAAGAAGCCGGTACGTCCGAGGAAGACATGGCACGAACAAGTGAATCAAATACTTACGGGCCATGTCAGAAGTCGGAATAACAGAAGAGAATGTATGAGACGTTGTATGAACGTGAATGAAGCAAGACGAGTTGTTTGGTGGTCCGTCCTCTCTGCCTACCCCTGCGGAGAAAAACACCGTGATGGTTAGTTAGTTAGTTATTGAATA
>JAHDVE020007548.1:0-62699 GCA_022606495.2 Halesus radiatus | reverse complement strand
TTGACTTTTAAAATCACCCTCCAAACCCGTAAACCCCAGCCCCTGGCCAACCACTATACAACACAGTCCGGGAGTTTGTCATAAAAAGGTATACAAGATCCTAGTTATAATGAAATTAATTATTGCAATGTTCGTGTAATGCCTTTATAACATTATTTATACCACTACAGCAGACCCAAGAGGACCAGAAGAAATTTTTTTTATTTGTTCTTAAACGATAGTGCAAAAATCTCCCACTTGAAATCAAGTTTAAATTAAAATTAAAATTAAAATTAAAATTAAAATTAAAAAATTAAAATTAAAAATTAAAATTAAAATTAAAATTAAAATTAAAATTAAAATTAAAAAATTAAATTAAAATTAAATTAAAATTAAATTAAAATTAAAATTAAAAATTAAAATTAAAATGAAAATTAAAAATTAAAAATTAAAAATTAAATTAAAATTAAAATTAAAATTAAATTAAAAATAAATTAAAATTAAAATTTTAAATTAAAATTAAAATAAAAATTAGTACCTAAAATTAAAAATTAAAATTAAAATTAAAATTAAAATTAAAATTAAAATTAAAATTAAAATTAAAATTAAAATTAAAATTAAAATTAAAATTAAAATTAAAATTAAAATTAAAATTAAAATTAAAATTAAAATTAAAATTAAAATTAAAATTAAAATTAAAATTAAAATTAAATTTAAAATTAAAATTAAAATTAAAATTAAAATTAAAATTAAAATTAAAATTAAAATTAAAATTGAAATTAAAATTAAAATTAAAATTAAAATTAAAATTAAAATTAAAATTAAAATTAAAATTAAAATTAAAATTAAAATTAAAATTAAAATTAAAATTAAAATTAAAATTAAAATTAAAATTAAAATTAAAATTAAAATTAAAATATCCTTTAAATTTGGATTAAATGCCTCACTTCAATCTTAGGAGGACCGACTTTAATACTTTAATTTTCTGACAGTCTGCCGACCAATTTCCCAATAGACGCTATTCAAGGAGTAATAAAACATTTTAACATGAGTTATTTAATAACAATATTGCCTATTTCAATTCAATGTGTCAAATGTGTAGATTGTACAATAATAATAATAATAATAATAAATGTTTATTCCGGTAAGTGGGGAGGTTAGTGCAGTCCCACACATTCCATATAAAATATATAAATGTACAATGATATAAAATGTGAAGATATAGACATCTTTATAAACAGCCTCCCATATTTAAAAAACCCAATCAGCCATCTTCTATTACGTCATGAAAAATAGCGGTGTTATTAGAAATTATAACATGCTTTTTTTTCTATACCTTATACTATGTTTTATGTTTATTATAACTTATGGTGTTATTAAAAATGTTATAATATGCTTCATTTTGTTCATCTCTTTCTGTATCTTATATTAAGCTTTATGTTTTATTTCCCTTATTTATTTTTATTATTTAGAATTTCAATCAAGTGATAACTTATGACCAAACCAAAAACTGTGCATCCTGTGAACCTTTTTAACTAGATTACTAACATTTACGCACTTCACAAAGTTAATTATAAAAATATAATAATGTTTATATTCTGTTCATGTTCTAAAACAATAAATAAAAAAAAATTAAATCATAAATTTTGCTGTACATAGTATGTATAAATCTTTTTTGTGATTTCGGACGTAGGTAGTTTTGGGGGTGTTTTTGACAAAGTGATTTAAATTCCCTGTTATTTTAGGGGATGTTTTCGCTCGTTGGGGACGAAGCCTCATTTAGCGTATTATATATGTTCTAACGAGGACATTATTAAATCGTATCATCATCTAAATCGACAACGGTCTATTTCCGTGGCCATCGGAGCGCAATACACCAGGAGGGAGGGCCAAGGGGACGGAGAGAAAAGAGACTAGGTGGGTCCCGCTGCTCCGGGATAAACTCGTATCGCTGGCTTAACTTCATTATGTTGATAAAATAGCCGGGAGAGTGCGCGAGGGTGGCGGACTTCGGCTGTCTCATTAGCCGATTCAAAAAGACAAATGGAATTAGAATAGTCGGTTAGTGTCAGATGCACGGTGCGTGCGCTTTATCAAATCTTCAATCTCCGCGTGGCTTTGCCTTTATTAACTGATTAAAGTATAGGAAGTGAGTAGATGGCCCGTAGGTATATTTACATAAGCAATTTGATCGGTCAGTAGCTGGGTTGACATCGCGTCTGGGCCCAGGCGTCGTGAGTTCAGTTCCTCAGCCGGCCAAGTCCCCCCCCGCGGGACAAGCAACATCTTCCCTTTACTGTGATGGTAGTAGGAGATTTTGAAATATTGTCAGGATATTCGAAATCCATGAATGTTTACGTCTTTCTTTAAAAATAAAATAGAAGAGAAAAAAGAAAATAATTCCAAGTAGGTGGTAACATGAGTTGAACCCATTATTAGTTCAGTTTTTTTGTTAATACTTGATAAATATTGTAAACTGTTAGTTTACAAAAAAAAAAAAAGGTTGTTGAAAAAGAGCCAGAATGAGGATCGTCGCAAGGCGAATTAAACCGGGTAGGAAATGTAAAAGAAAGAAAAGGAAGAAAGAACATTTCAAGTGCCAACCTAAATTTTTACCTATGAACACCAGGGCGATACTGAGAGAATCTTCCACTTGCACAAAGAAGTTCAAATACGCAGTTGTTAAATTGTTAAAAAACTCATACAATAATGATAATACTTGGCTAACTTTGAATAGATCCATTTTTATGAAGTATCACCTCGAGCGATCGAAAACGCTAGAAAATGACAAATAACTATAACTAAATCCATAAAAAAATGTACACAGATATATATACGAATTTATCTACAATTAGTATTGGTATTTAGGTACTTACAAATTTAATTATTTACAAATGTCCCTGATTCTTAAATGTTTCAGACTATTTGTAAAGGAGTAGATCCAGAATTGGCGCATCAGTGCAAAAAAGGATTACATTATTTATTTACTAGGATAGATTATATAGATATAAATATATAATAATTTTCTCAGTTTACCCGCGTAATATAGTAATTAGAAGGACTTTTTAACTCCTGACACTAAGGTCTTGACTGTTGGATTGAACGGACACGCGCGAGCGATCAGTCCAAAACAAAACAGATGGAAAGTGTGATTTGTTCGAAACATCAGGAGATAAAAGGTCCTTCTAAGGACTTTAAGCGGGTAAACCGAAAAAATTATTCTAAATCTTACACCCGTGAAAATCTCAACCATAACATATATCATATATACATAGTTTGTAACCTTGTCAGTAAATTGATTTTTGAATAACAAGCTCCCGTTAGACAAACTACAAAAAAGTAGTATATCGGGACTTTTTAAATTGTTTTTTTTTTTTTGTAAAATGTAAATAAAAATATATTATTTCAGAAACAATCTTTGCAATGAGCCCGTGATCTCTGGAAGTTACCCAATGCATGACAATTTTGTAAAAATATTTGCCAGCACCAAAAAAAAGGGAATTCAAATATATCTTAAAGGCACTTAGGTCTCCAAATTTATTTTGTATATTTAATTTATAACTAAATCCTCAGTACAAGACGTTGATAATCAAAACTTGCCAAAGAAAAAGAGTTCATAAAGTATTTACACGTTTATGATTTCTTCAAAAGATAGGTATTCATTTTGTGGCGACATTATTAATAAAATAATAAAAAAATTACTTTGGATTCAACACTTTATTCAGTCCTTTGGGTTATTATTCAAAAAGTAGGTAAAAAATCATCGTTTTTTTTTTTCATTCGATTTCGCAATAACAATACGTGTGACTAGTGACGTAACTTGTGTGAAAGAGACGAAAATATACGAACACATCCGTTAACTTCGGCTGACCTGGAAATACCAAACAAGATGACGTAGGAACAAACTTGGCGTATACGAATGTTTAGTGGGTTTTGGGTATAGCTTTTTTGTACCTGAACGTACGAGATACGGCTTGTTGCGTTCGGGCGATAATATAGCGGCCATATCACGTACGTTCGTATGGGTAGGGCGGTTAATATACACACATATCAACATGTTTCAAAAGCGATGCTTTCTTCATAAGGAATATGTAGAACACATAGAATACGTTTATAATTTTTTATTTTTTTATTAATTTATTAAAACGTTCGTTTACTTTGGTAAAGACATGGACAAGGAACATTATATCATAGAACTAAACGCCCCTACCAGTTATTAAATACAGCGTTAATAATTTCACATCCAATCCACTACACATCAGACATAATCCACCCCAAAATACCGTAATTTAATCCCAAATCGCTGCATCCTTATACCGAGCTCTCAAAATTACGTCAAAATAGAGGGAATTTATCAAAAGTTTAACCCTATAGATATTTTAATGAATAAAGGGATGAATGTTTTTCATGTTTTACAACGTCATAGTAATTATAAATCTACTGCCTTTATTACCCACCTATTGCGCTGAAACTAGCTACTTACATAGTATCTACCTTCTCACTTCTTTTTGTTGTTATATTATGCACTTAACTACTTCTTATACTCTTTTGTACAACCTGCTGTTATAATATAACCACAGGTTAAACTATTATTCATTGCGATAATTACGCTGTAACTACATACTGTTATATTGTACCTACATACTTCTTTTACACTTTATTTATTATTTTATGTGTACATTATTGCACTCCCTTGTAAAACTATGTGATAAATGTATCAATTTGTAAAAGCCTTCTAGGCGTGAATAAATAAATAAATAAATAAATATGGATGCTTCCCTTCTGATAATGTGGTATTAATATAATTTGTATCCATTTTATACACTGAACACTGGATTAATTGTGATGTTGAAATGCGAGACAAGGAATACAAAATCGTCGAAATGATTACAATTTACTGCTCACATTGAAAAACTGCACGAAGCCATTGAAATTACGGAAACTCCAAACATAATTGTAGAATGGTAGAGCAAGGAGAAGAGTATGCGAGGAAGGTTGAGAAATACTTGGATATTCAGATCTGGTCAATAAGCATCGTGGAGGGCATTAGAATCGTTTTTATTCTGAATGGTGGCGATACTGAGAGTATATTCCACTCTGGAACGTAGTTGCAAACATAGTCTAGCGAGATACTTCAACACACGTATGAATCGGCATACTTTTTAAAAGTGAAATATAGTCATTAAAAGTTTTTTTAAATATATTAATTGGGTTATGTTAGATTAGGTTTTCGGGCTGGTTTTTATTTTCGTACTATTAATGATTTTGTCACTTTTAAAAAGTGTGTCGATTCATACATGTGTTGATTTACTATGGGACCACCGCTATTGTATCGTTAAAACTTATTTTAATTTACATACAACAATAAAAAAAACACAGTTAAATACATTAGAAATCGCGACCTTTTATCTAAAGTCAAGGAGTTTACCGTTCTGCCACGAAGGTCATGTCAACGGGGAGTGGCTGAATTGACATCGTGTCTGGGTCACTCCCAGGCGTCGTGAATTCAATTCCTCGGCTGGCTAAATCCTCCATCACGACACAAGCAACATCTTCCGCTTACTGTGATGGTATTAAGAGATAATCAATTATTGTCAGGTTATTCGTAATCCGGGAATGTTTGTCTTTCTTGAAAAAAAAAGAGATCTAGTCAGAGGTCGTCCCGCTATGCGAAGAACGCAGTAAAGTGACCTAATTTTATCAGCAGTCAATTTCACGATACAAAAAAATCAAGACAAACAAAACACTTTTTACAATGATGGATGACACAAGACTCCACGGCGCACCCACGGCAACATGGCTGAGCCAAAGCGGAGGGGAAAATAGTCGGGGTCATTAATAACCATTATTTTTTCATCTTCAGACACAATGACGGATCTGCAACGACAGAAGCGAAGAAATAGACAATTAATACAAATCAATATCGGACATTTAACAACAGTTACAGCCTGCGTTACTGCGTTTGTATAACCCTGTTAGCTGTATTTATGTCGTTAAGTTTACTTAATAGTGGGCACGACAGCCCCGATGATAAGTGGTTGGGTGCTTTACTGGACTCTTAAGCTAGGGGTTCGATTTCTAGTAAATAAAATCTATATTGAACGATTATTTGAATAGTAGGTATACAGACATAATAAGGAACTCCAGTGAAAAATATAATGGCCCTAAAAATATATATTCATATAGATCAGCAAATGCCGATTCTGAATATATAACTTTTATTATATAAAAGTGAATTAAAAACGGTACCATCAAAACACCATGTTCTGTTGGTACCACTGCTTCTGACGTCACACATGCCGTTTTTGAGCCCAACTCTAACCAGATAAGATGTTTTTCCGCTGTTTATCATGTTTTTAGCTTATAATTTCGCTGTTTACAATTTCATTTCGCTCGTAAAATCATTATGTTTATTTATTGTGACTAGTTGAGAGATTTTGGTTGAAAATTATTACCAATTTTAACGAATTTGTATACGTAATAATACTCTATACCCCTTCCAACAACGATGTCAATGGCACTTTGGTGATTATTTCTTCAGTTATTCTGGAACCGGGGGATTTCTAATGATAACCTATTATTTCTTACAATGCATAATATATTTATTTTTATTTCAAGCCATTGAAGTTATACCAATATTTCAAACCTATTCAATTTATCCAACACATTCAAGTTAATATCTGTCTACTGCTGTTACAGATTGTTGAAGTCCGCAGATACCCAATGCGCATGCGTCAGTTTTCCGCGCATGCGCAGAAAAATGAAAGAGGCTATTAACGCAAGCGATTCTGATTTTAAGCTATTTTCTTTGAACGCTGATAAATTGTTAATTAGTTGCGGATATGAATGTATTTTTACACTTTGGTACAATTCACCTACAATAGTAACGAGACTATGATATTCTACAATGTTTCCTTCAATGAAAAGCAGTTAAATTTGAGTATAAAGTTCACGAAGTTTTGTATGAAATTCATACAATATCGATTACTGCCTATTGTACCGCTAATCCGAATGGCTCGTGTGACGTCACACCCAACAAGCCATAGATTTTGTGCGTTTTGGTGGGCTTTAATAAATTTAAACTTTAACAATTATTTTAACCATGATAATGAACTTTAAAAAAAAGTTAAAAAAACAGAAAATGAAGTTAGGATGTCAACATTAATAAAAAAATAAATAAAAAATGGACTGGAGTTCCTTATTACAAGTAGGTAAACTACGACCTACCGACGTAAAATATTTGTTTGTCCGAGGTTTCAACACGCACAAATATATTGAAACTTATATACTGATAGATGTGGTATTTTATTCAGTATAATTAATCACTAATTTACCCTTACGTTATCTTCGAACTCGAACTTTAATTAAGGACTTGTCCAAAAGTACTCGTTTTAGTAAACATTGATATTTCCGGTTTAGGATTTCAAGATCAACACAAATATATATATTTTTTTAAGATTTGTAGTCACTTTGTGGCGTTATTATTAACCCTTTAGGTGCCACATGTATTTTCCTTAAACTGCTGGAGAAGTGTCGAAAATCCATGAATATATATTTTTATTTATTTTCATTACTTTTATTTTTAGACACATGTTTTAAATAATGTGACGTAATTTTAGAACCGTGGGTAACGCGTGACGAATTTATGGCTCGGGCTATATATCGTTCGGTGGCACCTAAAGGGTTAATACATTAATAAGAAAAACTTTGTTTACACAACTTTTTATAAAATATAAATCTCAACATGTTTCGAAAGCAAAGCTTTCCTCATCGGGATAAACTAAAAGTAATAGCAAGTATAGATAAATGATAAAATAGAAAATAATAATGTAAGATAGATAAATTAAAAACATAAACTAAATTTAACAAGTGTTATTATTCTATTTTATTATTTTCTATTTTATCATTTGTCTTATGTACTTGCCATTATTTTTAATATACTGTTTATCCTGATGGGGAAAGCTTCACTTTCGAAACTTGATACTTATATTTTATAAAAAATGGTGTAAACATTGTTATTATTATTAATTTATCAACTATTTTTAGCCTGCAACGTCTTTCCCGTCATGACTTATTATTATGGAGCAGTAAAATCTCAAAATATAAGACAAATATTTGCCGTCCATGTATTTTTATTTTTTCAATAAGAAAACACGAAAAGTCGAAACACGGGCGAAGTCGGGTAAGTTGTGCGGTGTAGGTGAGAATGGCTCAACAATGTTTCCGAGAGATATCCTATCAAATACATACCTATCAATAGGTATTTTAAAACACAAATAAAATGCCATGTTCAATGTACATACTCGTATATATATACGGAATACAATAAAAATTTTGCTACTGACGAAAACTGAAGTCCCGCGAAACACATTTCTAGCAAAGCTCTCGCTGAAAGCGCCCGAACTAACAATTAAAGCCTCGGTTAATACGAACATTGTTTCCCTCTCAATTCACCATAATAAGAATAATAACGTTTCGTTTCCTTAAATTAATTCAGTTTCAACAAAAGTCATAAAAATGTCCCTATTACTTTTCCGTATTCAAATCACGAGAACTCCACCCCATCAAGTATCAAGTGGTACTGAGGCCCTAATAAAAGCAAATGAAGGAACTCGCGTGTTGTGTGAGAATTCCGAAATAAATTTATTTTTGGAGAGGTTAATGTCTTTCACGAGTACGTATTAACGTAATGAAAGTCGGGATGTAAAGTTAATATAAAGCCGAATGTAGATAAGTTACATATTATGTTATAACCATTTCATTGCATTTCGCATTAACAGTGAGTATTGTCTATGGAAGACTTCGTGAAAAACTTTTCCACGCGTCTTTCGAGTGATTAAAACGATTTAAAATTTATTTATCATTTTTTTTTAATACATAGATACAGCAAACGTAATTTATAGTAAGGACTGAAGACCATCAAACCATTAAATCATAATCACAAGATTCACAAGGCGCCACCATTTTAACCCTTTGAGACACCAGATTTGAAACAAAAAAAATGCTTGCGTTGCACATAATTTCGAAAAGTACGTATTTACCATCTATTGGCCGATTTAGTAATCCGTTGGAGTGGGCGGGACATAATTTAAACCGCTGTGCTTCATGTGGTTTTAATTTTTCGAAGTGGTATAAATTACATCCCACCATGCAGCAAACGATAAAAAAGGTGAGTTATTTTTGATACCACTATGCTTCAAGGAGTTAAATGATAATCGAAATAAATATTAAGTGACCTGCACCGGAGTCACGTTAGCCTCTCAGAAGCTGGGAGTACAGGTATAGTACAGGGCCAGCAGGTACTTTAATAGTACCTGCTGGTACAAATCGCAAATGCGCCTAAATTTTGAATTTAGAGCCCCAAAATACCTGAAAAAACCCTCGACTCTTTGCAGAAACGTGCGGTCCGTTTGATAAATTCTCCTATCTTAACAAACGGATTGCAATCTTTAGAGCACAGACGTCAAGTGGGAATGCTGTCCTTGTTCTACCGGTATTTCAATGGATAGTGCTCTAAGTGACTAGCGTCATTGATCCCTTCTGCAACGGTGCAGAGTTGGGAAATACGCCAAACGCGCGCCCAACATTTTTACACGGTTGACATTTGTCACGTGAGAACAGGTTGTTTCTACGACACGTCCTTGAGTTCAACAGCCCGGCTGTGGAACGATTTGCCGATCTCTGTGTTTCTTCCCTCCTACAATACACTCCTTTCTCTCCTCAAAAAGACCCCCACACAGCATCCTCAAAGATGGCCCAAAGAGAGAAATTATTTTCTCAAGACCTGTGTAATGTAAAAAAAATAATAATTTTAAAATTCCTCGCTACGTAGGCAGGTCGAATGTCGAATAACTCACTGACGTTTATAAAAGCATTCTCTAAAAACGAAGACAAATCACGAATACGACAAAATTCCTCTCCCCCATTTCCCTCAGCCTCACAAAATTCCCCAGGGTGTGGATACCAAAGTCCACTAGCTTCAGATACTTCGGTGTGTTGAGTTGTATCACGCAAAACAGTTTTTAAAATAACGATCAACGTTAAAGATTTCACGATCACCGTCTAACCAAATGAGAAAAGCATCACTCTTTATCGCATTAAAATAAACCTAAATTTAGAATAGGGGTTGCAATGGAATCAGTCACTTCACAGTTCAACCATTCAAAAACAATCAAAAGTTAATGCGTTTTGCACAAAAAAATAACGAGAAATAAATTAAACCACTGTACTATCACTAATGTTTGGAATAACCCTCTTGAGGGGGGGTTCTCAAACTGTTTAGTACAATTTAGTTCAATGATCATGGAGTAGCTTTTGTGTGTGCATTAATGTTTCTTCACAGTTTTTTTAATAATATTTTTAAAATTGATATCGTCCTAGCAAACACATTCATTACTCGCCTATCACATAACCAGAAAAAAAAACTGAATTCAGCATTATTTATTAAACATCCTCTTCCATGGCCCGTATATTTAAGAGGATGAGGATTCGGAAAGATTGGCATAGAAGTTAAACTTCGAAAAGATGAACTCGCGCATTTTTCCATAACTTCGGGCCTAAGTAATAACATGTGTACATATTGAGGATATTGTGCAATCTTCGGAATTTAACTGATTTCCAATTATAGAACAGCTGTCTTAAAAATGTCTTTAGAGTTCAAAATTTTTTTAATGAATCAAATAATTACCAATCTACAGAATTATAAAGCGAAGAAGTAAAAACAACAGATTTTATGCATCTGGGCTTTTTAATACCAATAAAATAAGCCTTACAGTTTGGACTACTAATAAACTAATCCAAATAAGTGCTTTTAAAATAAATTTACTAATTTATTTATATAAAATAAATAACAACTGGTTTGATTCCACTGAATTGGTTTCGTTAATAAATTATTAAGTATCTAGTAGATCAACTAGACTCAAATCACCCTATCATTGTAACAATCCCGGCACTAATGCAGAACAGAATTCAATAATATACCGCTTGGATCGATTACGCCGGTGGTCTATTATCATATAAAAAATGCATAATACAAAGTGTGACTACAATATGAAGTATCAATAGATTAGCCTGCATCAATAACTCTATTATATGTACGAGTATGTCGATTTGAATTACCACGTCTTTATATTATTCATTTAATCCTATTTGGTATTTATACTTTGTTTTTTTTTTTTTTTAACATTACGTCTTTTTATTTTTTATATTCAGAGAAGTTTTTATACTTTACATTGTTTTTTTTTTTTTTTTTGATAGAAAGCAGTCACTTTGTGGTTAGACATATTTAATGAAAATAAAACAATAACTTTGTTTATAACCACGAGAATTTTATTTTATTTTATTACGACCGACCGGTTTCGCTTAACATAAGCATCTTCAGGGTACAAAAATTAAACTGATTTAAACTGATTTAAAACTGATTTTAAAACTGATAAACTGATTTTAAACTGATTTAAAAAATTAAACGTTTAATTTTTGTACCTGAAGATGCTTATGTTAAGCGAAACCGGTCGGTCGTAATAAAATTAAATAAAATTTCGTGGTTATAAACAAAGTTATTGTTTTATTTTCACTTTACATTGTAGTGGTGGGCGAATCGGCTCGGTTTAATGAGCCGGATCACTAAATCAGCTCTTTGTAGTGTACCGGTTCGGTGATCCAGCTCGATTGAACGGCGGTTCGCGTCCCCCCGCTCCATGCCCTCTCCCACACTCCCTTAGTCCACCTAAAGACGTCCTTAAGACGCTCTTAGACGATACTTTTTTCGTCCAGTTTTCATGTGGATTGTCTTTACAGAGAGCTAATTTAGTGATCCGGCTCACTAAACCGAGCCGCTTCGCCCACCACTATTACATTGTTACAAGATTTTATACTATTTTATTACAAGTTGTTATACATTACACTTTTTTATAGGTACTGTATACATTTTTACACTCTTTAATTGTTTCTTTATATTAGTTAAATTTGTTATGTTGATTTTTTTATTGTTCTTTTTCTTATTCGCATGCTGAAGAGTTGGTGGAGGTCATAGTGGAATGCTGAGGTTATTCAGCCAGCCGACGGCATCGGCAGTCACTTGGTTCAGCACAGATGTGTCGTAGGAAAACTTTTGAAGGGGACATTCTTTTACGGTGTGTTCTGTTGTTTGAATATGTCTACATTCACACAGTTCGGAATCCTTTACCCCCATTTTAGGCCCCATTTACGCATCATATACGCACAACTCCTGTGAGTACACCGGATGTTGTTTAATGAGGTCCACATCTTTTGAGGGAGAGAGAACCCTGGAAATTTAATAATAGGTCTACAAAAAGGTGCTTGTTTTTCACGTCCGAGGTCTGCCACTGAGTTCGCCATGACGCTTCAGGGGAGTATCTTGATAGAAGTAGTCTTTCGCCTTCAGTCCAAAAAGGTTTCCTGATCAGGCGGCTGGCCGAGAGGTTTACAAGTTCATTTTAAAGTGGAATGTTACTATTGACGGCTTTTTTGTATTCCCTGAGGGTTGCTGTCTCTCGTCTTACAGTGGGTTATGCGATGTTCGAGAGGATTGCCATTGTAGTGGGGTGGACCTCCTCAATGTGTGCACTTCTAACCCACACCGGAGCACAATAATCCGCTACCGAGTAGACCAATGCAACCGTAGCTGTTCGTGAAGTGTTTGCGTCGCAGCCCCAGCTAGTTCCAGCTCGTTTTCTTATGATATTTATGCGAGTATTTGTCTTCTTGCTAACATTTTCCAGGTGGGAGCTATACGTCTTGCTTCTGTCTAGTATTACGCCGAATACCGAGGACTACGTTCCGGCTTTATTATTGTTGTTGTATTTACATTTTGCATACCCTTATGTTAATGGCACATGTTGTATTTATAAATAAATAAATATTTGACTGAATTTTCAACGGAAACTGAAATTTTGTAGACTAGATTTGTTTTATAAATTATTGACATTCAATACTTCTCACGACCCACAGATTGAAAACAAATGCGGCTGGCAGAAAAACTAACTTCTCATCCAGAGTTAATCAGGCGATAACATGCGTCATGGTAGGACCGAATAACTGTGACAAGGGGAGTTAAAACACCCCTCGTGAGGGTGCAAATGCCAACAAGGACCACAAGGTCCCTCTCAATTGAAATCGCCCCCTCAAACTTTACTGTTTTTTGGTCATACAGCAATGATTCTAAAGTTAATCTAATTTAACGAGCTCAATTCCCTTTCAATATTTCTACTGAAATGGCTAACTGGAAAGTGTTATTTTTAAATAATTAAAATGTTTTATTGTTTATATTATTTAACCCTTAGAGCGCCATCGCGCTTTAAGCTTTAATTACGTAAATTACGACGCAGCGCTATAACGCTGGAATTTTCAGTGTGCTTTTTTTTCGTCCTCGGGAGAGCACGTGTTCAATTTGAGCGTGGTATATTGCGGTTGACGCGTGTCTTGATAACTGTATTTATTGTTTATCCTGTTAAAGTAAACACCCTAAATTGAATCGATATTTTTCACCATATCGGAAGTTAGTTCTATTGCGGATGATCGTAATTTATCAAATAACAGTGGCACTACCTACGACGAAACCTTTGTTCCCATAAATGAATGTGTGCAGCAAAACAAATTAGATAAGGCGATCCAATCTCATATGCGCTCGCTGTAAAAAGGGACTTCATAGACTTTGCGCGGGAAAACACAATTGTGAAATGAAATAATCTTTTTTTTTTTGTAGTTGAAATGTATAGTTTTTTTTTTATTTTTTTTTTTATAAGAACTATAATGTTTCGTAAAATTTCATTCATTACATGTATAATTTCAAAAAAATATCATTAAAATTGATTGATATTTGTCCATGTTATTGCAGTTATTTATTGAATACCATACTTTTATTTATTTAAAAACACAGAATATATGTAGCAATTTATATACATACTTGCAAAATAAACATAGCACTAAAACGGTTAAAATTCTTAATTGTCCTGAGCCATGAAATCTACATCATCATAAACTTGAGAATGTTGTGAAGGTGAATAAAAGAGGAGAATCACGAAACAGCTGATTTGGAATATTTAGATATATTAAATATAGCGGTAGGTATATCCAACAACTCCTCGATTCTATTGATATTTTCTGGTAACTGGGTGTATCGTTCACTCTGGGACGAGGTACACTAATCCGGGTTCTATGATAAATTAACGCACGTATGCATCACCACACTTTTTAAAAGAAGCAACAACAAAAAACCAGCCCGAAAACCTAATCTAACCTAACCTAATTAAACTTGTTTTTTAAATGATGAAAATATATATTTTAATTAATTGATAAACTAAAGTTCTTAAAAACTTAAGACAAGATTTTTGTGCATAGCGCAAAGGGTAACAATTATTATTTTTATAAACAATAATTATTAATCTAAAACACTCATCCAAATTGAAAAAACCCTCCGAGCAAAGATAAATGTCGCCGGCAGGACTCGAACCCGCACCCTTCTAATATCCGGTTAGATGCTCTACCGTTGAGCTACGTCGGCTTATCGCAAACCCGCCAAGTTAATCAATATATACTAGTGTTCCATTCAATAATTGCTGTTTTTATTATATTTTCACCTGTAAACAACCAACTTTATTAGTATGAGAGAGGCTTGTAACGGCTAAATCCCTCAAATAGATGGCTTCGAGACAAATTAAACAGTAATTATTGAATGGAACACTAGTATATATTGATTAACTTGGCGGGTTTGCGATAAGCCGACGTAGCTCAACGGTAAAGCATCTAACCGGACATTAGAAGGGTGCGGGTTCGAGTCCTGCCGGCGACATTTATCTTTACTCGGAAGGTTTTTTCAATTTGGATGAGTGTTTTAGATTAATAATTATTGTTTATAAAAATAATAATTGTTACCCTTTGCGCTATGCACAAAAATCTTGTCTTAAGTTTTTAAGAACTTTAGTTTATCAATTAATAAATATTTGACAAGTCAAAGCAATTTTCACCAATAAAAATGTAGACATAATTTGTCTCGACGCCATCTATTTGAGGGATTTAGCCGTTACAAGCCTCTCTCATACTAATAAAGTTGGTTGTTTACAGGTGAAAATATAATAAAAAACAGTAATTATTGAATGGAACACTATTATATATTGATTAACTTGGCGGGTTTGCGATAAGCCGACGTAGCTCAACGGTAGAGCATCTAACCGGACATTAGAAGGGTGCGGGTTCGAGTCCTGCCGGCGACATTTATCTTTGCTCGGAGGGTTTTTTCAATTTGGATGAGTGTTTTAGATTAATAATTATTGTTTATAAAAATAATATATATTTTATATTAAACAATATATATATCGGTTAGGTTAGTTGTTTTTTTTTTCGTCGTACTTTTAATGCCTTTCTATCACTTTTAAAAAGTGTGCCGATTCATATGTGTGTTGATTTATCCTGTCACCACTAATACGATACAATAGACATTCCAATAACTTTATTTATTTCCATTCCAAATGCATAAAAACCGTACAAATTCGATTCAAATTTAACAGCCCTATTCGGTTTTTCAACCCAAGATCACTGGGCTTAGAACCTAGAATATACAAAGCTGACAACTTACATTCTACTCAAATACCTAAATCTTGAGATATGTTAAATAATGCTTTGTGCATTACTTTCGTGAGTTTTCCCACTTTTAATAGCAGGTAATAGTATAAAAATAAATGTATTATCTTATAAAGTGCCTTTTGTAAATCATTAAAGGGCTCACGTGTGGTCTGAGCTTCATCATCAGCCTCTACCCGCTGGATAAAAGCCCTTCAAGTTGCTTTCACTCTTCTCGTTTCCCTGAATTGTATGCCACGTGTTTTCCAATCCCCCAAAGTCAGGCCGCCCACACGTATAAAATTCTGATAAAACGAGGTATTTTCTTAGTGAGGAAACAGCCAATTTCTTTCGTTAACCTAATAAGAAAAATTTAAAAATAAACAGAAACCTAGGAGCACCGCTTACTTGGAAATGTTATCGTTCAAATCTTCATTTGACAAAATCAATAATCCGTGTACCACCCAGGTTCCTCGGTGTTATTTTTATTTGTTTGAGTTCCATCAAGTTGACATTTGAGGTAAATTGATTTTTTACCTCAGTAATGTGATCCAACTTCCTCCAAGGTCCCAATGAACCTTCACACAAGTATTTTCCACAAAGCGTTTGGAGTTAGTATCATAAACGATTCGTAGAATGATGTTAATTTTTACTCGTTGCATTTCCGCGGAACTTTTTTCAAGCGTATATCTTAATTACGGATGTTTGCGCGAAACCGTTTGTTATTCAGTTGAATTCTTACCTACTTTAAGATCTTTCCAATTAACTTGCACATTTCACGTCGCCAGCAGTGGCGTGCAGTCCATAAAGGTTAAAAAGCTGTGCCTGCCCTGTGAAAAATGAACCATAGTAATACATTTACAGTAAAAGCTTAAAAACAATCAGTTTTTAAATAAAACCTAGTCCTCCTCAGCACAGGACGCCTAGCGACGAGGACTATGAAAAATATCCTGAATTATCTTATCATTATCAGTCTTGTAATTAGTTATGTTAAAAAAATACATATATATAGAAACATGCGACAAATTTCTGACAAAATGTTTTTTTCCGCGAATTTTGGTAAGGAAAACGTAGGTACGATCATTTATTCAACTCGCCGCAACAATCATCGGAAGATGATAATAAATTTGTCATTTTTAAATAATCAATGCACAACTCATGTCCAAACTTGAATAACTATGCGCATCCTACATTTGGTTATAGAGCAATGAATGCATGTGATTGGTCTTTAGGATATTATAATATTGTGAGAGTTATTATTTTATTTCCAACTTATAAAAGCAACATTCTCAATAAAATGTGAAAAAGGTACAAAAACTCACGTCAATGAACAATATCAACTCAAATCGAAAGTTGCCAAGACGATTAAAGCACAATAAAAGTCGTGAAAATAATACAGAAAAGCTATCTAAGCGAGGTAATCCCGCTAATGTGAATCCATTTCACTGACGCAGGCGAAATTAAACGATATAAATAATAGCACTTCGAGGCAGTTATCGCTATCAGGGTGACAGGATTAGCAGGGGATGCTTTGGTGATGTATATTGATTAACTTCGACGAGAAGTCGGTACCTAACCCCAGCACATCACCCCAAGTGCCAGACCAACGACACCAGTCTGTCGACAACAACTGGAAGACCGCTTAAATTAAACCATATTTAATAAAACAATCAGATTTATTATACTATACAACCCCTCATCAGAATACAATGTTTTCTGATCGGGGATGAGGGAACAATTGATTTATTTATTTATTATAATTTCTCAAACGGTATTCACTTTGTTTGTTTTGTTTTATTTATTTTATTATAGTTATTTGTACATTTAAGTTTACAAAATAACTAATTATAACTCTTATAATATTACATATAGATAATGATAATTTAAAAACTAATGATTTTTTTCTTGTATGACCTAATGTGTTTTTTACACCTATTTTAAATTTATTAATTGTTTCACTTTTGATTGTGTCCGGCAGAGCATTATAGCATTTCATCCCGTTATAAAATATACTATTTTGCGAATTGGCTTTGTTCCTTTTCGGTAGCCTAATATCCTTACACGTTCTTGTATTATGTCTGTGAATGTCCATGTTGTAAATAATTTTTTTGGAGAAATATATTTGTAACACGTTTTTGTGGCGTCATTATAAATAAATGAATTTAAAAATATACTTAGTATTCACCACTTTATAAATATATAGGAATATATGAAAAATATACAATATATGAATAAGTATTCATACATTCCCGACGATGAAAGCATCGCTTTCGAAACATGTAGATATCAATGTATATTTATAAAGTGGTGAATACTAAATATATTATTTAATTAATTAATTTACTTATTATATTGTACACGCCTTTTGGGGGGTTTTACGTAGTTATAAAATTTAAATTATTATAGTGACACGAGTGTAAAACACATTATAGTAGGTACATCGATAGTATAGATCGTATTCACAAAATACAACAACTAAATATTAAATATGCCTCTCAAACAAATTCAGCAATAACATTGTCTATGCAGAATTCAATATAATTTGCAACAACGGCGAATATACAAAACACACAGCATTCCTTATGATCTAGATACGTATCTTGTTAGTAATTGTTGATGATATATGCAATTATTATATTCTTCTTGTATTTACATTCCATGCGGTTGAACATATCTACTATATAGGGAAAAAATTCCTTTTGCCATATTTTTATTTCCGTTTGAACCATGTTCACATGTATTTATTAAAAATTCTTAATTATATTATGTACATTATGACACAGGTGATTTCGCATTAATTGAAGGAGTAAAACGTGTTTTCTTTTCTATTGTGGAATCAACAAGTTTTTTTATAGATGTTCCTACAGCAGAAAAAAATAATTTTTTGATGATTATTTTACTGCAAACACGAACCGAAATGCATAGGTAAAAGTATTTTATACACAGATTAAAAATATATCTCATAACTTCATACAGGTAAATTTTGTGTAAAATATGTTTTCTTATGTATTAACACATAATCTATCTGGGAAAAGTCTAAGAAAATCGATAACGATTGTTTACTGTATATGATCAGAAAGTTCATAAACTCCTTCTTCGGCTCATTTTTGGACTCATAGCATGTTATCAATAATATACATTGTGTAGCGATACACGCCTATGTGTATGTGAGAGAGTTTCCTATGCGAGAGAAAGACAAAGTTAAATGACCGCGTCGCAGAACGTTTGGTGACTTAACGTTCGATCAGTACACCGTTGTCTTCTGTCATACTTTAGTATTATGCTATTTGCATTTAAGATTTATCCTAAAGAAATATATGTACATGGGTGAGAAATAATTTTCACTATCAGGTTATCTAGCGAACTGTCGCCTAGTACTGAACACTGCACAGTTCCATGACTAAAAAAATAGCTGTACCTACTAGAATCCCTCTCGATCAGTGTTTCAAGAAAAAAATGACATAATTAACGGAAACCGTGCTCGATTCGTAACGATAAAGATCGCATAATATTCAAATAAAGATTTTTTTATACCTGCGCAGAAAAGCTTTTTGTATTTTATTTCCGCCATATCATACTAATATCAATTTCATTCGCTTGTCAAAGAAAATTAACGGTTTAGTCCAATGTGAGGTATCGGGGTACAATTATAAGATGTCATCAATTTTCTGTTATCTGAAAAAAATCATTCAATACAAGGCAGGATGTTGATATTACTCCAGAAAAAAAACGTTTCCCTTACATCGGTACTTAGTAAACAGAGCTTACTTAACTAGATAAAGTAGTTACTTAGCAAAACGTGTGGTAAGTAGATTTTAAAGATACGTGTATGGTGATTAGGTCGGATACTTTAAACAAGTAACCCCCGAAACACACAGTTTACCGTGATATGTTTACACCAAACAACAAAAAACACAAACACAGCGTAAAGGTAGTCCGTGTTTACCAAAGAAAAGCCCGAAATCATCGCGCCATTTCGGGTCCCTTGAATTAACTGTATTTGTATAGGTTTCCGTCATGGACATGGAATAAACTAGGATACTCCAACGAAAAGCAAAAAAAATGTATTTTGGGTGTCGGGAGAGTATTTCTGTATAAAAATCATTGAATGTGATTTTCTCTAAGTCAAATAAAAATGCGAATAAAGGCTCATAGTTATTATTTGAAAACTGTGTAGCGAGGAACGCAAAACGTTCTCGCCATTTTCTATAAGAAAATGCTTTTGCTTTGTTCCGACAACAAATATAAAATTTTCAAAATCTAAAATGAATAAACAAATATCAATCCTTGAAATATCTTTTAAAAAATTAATACAAGTCGCTGGATTTTACGTAACGCTGTGACGATTTATTTTTTACTTGGCATAGTCGATCCACTACCGAATATCGACCTACCCTTACCTCCATCCTTTTCATGTCAGATTTAGGGCGTGTGCATGACAAATACTCAAAACATATAATTTCACTGCACAAAATGTGTTTGTGATTATTTTTAGTTTTATTTTATATTTATTATAGAAACAAAACAGAACATTTAGCACAGTATGAAACGATTTCCAGGAATTAAAACTACATAATGGGTACCTATGACATGTTTCCTCGTAATTGCCTTGTATTCGACCGGTCAGTGCTAAATTAGCATCGCGTAGTAATTCAATTCCTCGACTGGCTAAGTCCTCCATCACGATACTAAATGTAGCCAGCGAATTCAAAAAAATGTCAATGTTAGAGTTGTTTAAATAAAAATTGAATGAATGAAGGTTAACTGGTGAATTTGCAGCTGCAGTTGTTTTGTAACCATGCGTGTATGCACTGGTGAACTCCGACGTGATGAAAATTATTCAACTCCTTTAGTAATATGGTCGACACAATTATATTCCGTCAAAAACTAAATTTACGTTATGCCCTTCGAAGATTGGAAATATTCGTAAGCGCCGTGCAGTTTCTAAGATTTTTTTCTATCGATCAATAAGAAAAAGTAAATATGGAAACTCTGCGAAGACAGATAGTAAAAACTTCTAGTAATTTTATGTTGTTTTTATCATCACTACAAACATGGATAAATGGATTAACATTAATCAAGATTACCGCACGTGTATTAAAAGTTGAAAGGATGAATAATATGGTTATCTATAAGTTCTCGAGATAATCTAGTGTTCAGAGTTCAAAATAAATGTACACAATGACAGTTTATCCAGTGTGGAAACATGGACATTCAAAACCCACGAAAGGAAGCAGATACGCTGGAGAAAAATGCTTAGGATTCCATGGACAGCCAGGCGTGCTAATATACACATTATGGAGGAGCAGGACATTCACAGTAGGCTATCAACTTTCTGCCTACAGCATATCCAAAGGCATTTTGGACACGTTGGTCGCCAAACTTTGAGAAATTCATAGTCACTGGCAAAGTGGAATGCGGGAGAAGCAGAGGAAGATCACCGATGCGTCGGAATCAAATACGTCGGTGTCCGCACCTCAAATTGGAGTGAGGGTCACGATACTCAGCAATGACGAAACGACTACAGAAGAAAGACAGTTTAGCAGAATTTAGTAACCATGTTAGTTTGAGATGTGCAATTTTTGCTGGGTGCGTATAACATTGCAAGATTCGCAAGTAGTAAGTTGAAGGTCCGCAACCAGAGTTGTTACGAACACGGTTCTCAGTATCGCTTCAGAAAAGAAAATTCCAGTGAAAAAGTACATTTTTAAATTACTAAATAAAAATAACACATTTTAAAACTTGCCTAACAACTGTAGAACACTCTATGATCGTATACATTTTTGTCTCTTTCTCTTAGGTGTAAAATTTGGAAAGGACACCACTATCATATGCACCAATACACACAATCCTACGAAAGCGCTGTTCGCATCAACTCTAATTGGGCTATCTATAACTAACACCCGAATTTCGACTTATGTCGGAATAGTGTGAGGAAAGTGAGTATTCTTGGGGATTGCGAAATAACCATTCGTGCAGTCATTTTTGATATAGAAAAGACCAATCCAGTCAATTCTACGACTAGGTGTATCATTTCCAGTACAGTATAAATCGGCAGCAACCCGTGTGGAACGGAGCCTCTTGGTAGACCGTACAGAAGCAAGGCAAAGTGGCTGATAGGTGGCAGTAATGATAAATCGATCACAAACACCTCGTTTGATAAGGACGCGGGGTGATACGGCCAGGATCCGGGTGTAATTTTCCCAAACGAACAACGTGATACTTTAGGAGCTAGGGAGTTCAATGGCGTCTAAATACAGCACGTAAATTTGAACATATTTTATCTTATGCCACCCTAAAGGTTGACAAAATATTACCTTCATTTTTTGAATAATAGTAATATATTTATTATGTAAGTTTAATTTGAAGATCTCGATATAAATTTCAAGTAATTTTTTGTTAATAATTACATTTATTGTTTAGTTTGAAAAGCGGTTTATTTATAAAAAATTCCTCAAATACATTAAAACTTTTTTTAAATATATATATATATATACCGAGTGTTATTTTTTGTTTTCAATTTTTATGGTGTTATTTCTTTGTACATTTAATGTTCCGTTGTATTCGTTCTTATTTATGAAATGTATTGCATCGCATTACCCTTGTTTACTACCTGAAGAAAAATTAATATTTGAAAACCAAACAGTAAATAAAAATGTATTAATTGTACTTCGTTCGGAGCAGTGATGAGCAAATTCAAAACATCCACTTAGAAACCATCGATTATTGCAATAATTGAATTAAGCCGTTTCTAAAATAATCGATTAACACTAAAACAGGTGATATCCGATTTAAATTCGCTGATAAATCAAATCAAGCGCCGTTTGTTTTTAGAAATCTATATTTGTACCACGTGTTTTTTGATATAAAAATTGACGATGTAGTTTGCATTCGATTGTCATGATGTTCTTTGGGGGGAATTAAATAATTTAGTTAGAGAAATAATTAAGAGAGAATTAATTAAAAAGTCGGTTATCAATGTATTTATTATAAATATGGTTCGATTAATTATTTATCATATTGGATCGATTATCTTATTATTTCCATTATCAGTATGTTTGATTATATAAATCGGTAGTTTGCAGATAAATATGAAAAATTTATATATATCGTTAAAATCTGCTTCACAAACAAACACTTATTTCTAAAGCAATAATCTTATATATACATAAACAAAGTTAACCAAATAAAACTAGTTTTTCTTGCTTCTTTTTATATTATATTATGAATAATAAAGTTCTAAAGTTATACGAGGTCATTAGAAAACTTTTATTGTTTGTAGCTTTATTAAAAGGTTCCCATTTAAGAGGTTGTTTTTTCATCATTTATTGGGAAGTTTGATTCGTAGATAAATATTACTTTATTGTGTTCAAATTTAATTTGTAGAACTCCATATTAACATTAAGTTTTTAAATTTAATAGTAATTATGGATCAATATTCTTCAAATTAATTGTAAAGGTAAATGCTTAGATAATTTAGTAGCCTTCGAAATTAAGATATCTCGTAATAATGATAAGTCTATTATTAACAATCGAAAAGCCTATCTTACACCCCATTTTAAATATAATTCCTTTCACCCCTCCCTCAATATCTATCTGTTCCCCCACTCTTCACTAATCCCTAGTCACGCCCCCACCCCCACTGTGATATCTAATACGTATGTTCTGAACATAATTTTGTAAAATTGTTTAGTATATATTTTTCCCTGATGATGGAACGGTTGTTTCGAAACCGATCGGCGTTAAAAATAAAAATTGGTTAAAACAAAGTTTTATGGGTTAATTTATTTATTATTATTCAATTTAAAAAACGATTTAATAATATTAATTACCGAACAGTAAGTACTCTTTTATGAATAAATATATATTTTTTAAATTGTGTAATAGTAGTGAGTACCGAAAAGTAAAACATCAGGAATTTAAAATGGTAAAACAAAGTTATACGATATCGCTCCATCAAAAATCCTAAACCCGTTGTCGTTGTCTACAAACACCTGTATATAATATTGTTTTCCACATCTCACCAACTTCTTAATAAAGCATAAAAACAGTTTTATGAAATAGAAAAAAATCGTGAAAATTGAGAAACCGTGGCGTAATGAAATTTGCACAGCGCTTTTTCTGTCCGGATTTTCAAGATCAATACATCTATATTCGGGTCGCAACCCAAATATCCACAATGAGCGGAAAAGCTTTTAAAGATTAAGGCAATCGTCGATAAATAAAATTGCCATGAAATTCAATTAACATTAAAACATTATAAACACCCCGGTTTGCTAAAACTTAATTAAATTGTTGTTTTGTATTATTTTATTTTTTTATGTGATACCACAGAAGAGTCCCAGCTACTCCCAACAGTCTAGAGCCAGTGAGTCTATGGTGTCCCCAATTGGGGTATGTTGTGAGGCTGAACATATTGAGGAGGGAAAGAAGATCAGGGAGAGGAAGGTGGGGTTAGCTGGTTATTTAGATCTGGTCACCAAACACTGCTGAAGCCATTTTAAGCAACGTTTCGATTCTAAATGGTGGGCTTTCACCAGGGCGATACTGACAGTATCTAACACTCTGGAACGTGTCGCAAATAGACTACATATTATTTTTTATTAATAAATTGTAAAACAACACAATTTATATAAAATTTACTTGCGTACGCCGAGATTTGAACCCGCGACCTCCGGATTCGTAGTCAAGAATCGTAACGACGTTATTTTTGTATTATTATTGTTGGAATATTTATAACAATAAAGGCTTTCAAAACGAATATTAAATTTGTTCATAACCATGTTAAATTGTAGTATTCCTTATTAATTTGAAGTTATTTTTTTTAACCATTATTATTCAATTTGAAGACGGTTTATTAATAATAATTACCTAGCAGAACTTTTTTTTATAAACAAAATATTTTTTAAATTGAATGAAAATATGTATCATTAAAATGTAAGACTTTAAATTAAAATGGAGTTCTAAAAATTAAATTTGAAAGAAATAAATTAAAAAAAAAAAAAAACAAAACAAAACAAGACTTAAACATTTTGTTTATTGCTAAGCGAGGAATACGATCGTGATTTAATCTCAATTATTTACTCATAACTCTTTTGGAACACCTTGTATACATGTTTGAACCCGTCTAAGTGTACGGACAGAAGTAAGAATATAATAATCTAAGTCATTACGAATGCAGTTATGATGATGGCCTAAGTAGAAGGCAGGTGTAGTTTTTCCCACATAAAGGGTGGTTGTATAATATTATTATTTGTGCTTTCACAATGATATCGCTGTCTGAAAACCATTTTCTGGCTACGTGGTAAAAACGAGAGCTCAATCTAGAACTGCAATTTCATGAGCATTCCATTCCGCAGCTGGCAGACCTTTCAATCGTCAGCCCAGTAAAATAAATTTAAAAAAATGTACCCACCGCATTTTAGAACACTATGTTTATTAATTTTTAATGGTATAACTAATGAAATGTGAAACAGAAAAGACACATAAAATAAAAAAGGTAACGGTCGCACCTGACACTTGGACCCAGGACCTCTTAGTCTATACGGGACCCGCCCTCTAACCGATTGAGCTTATGCTACTTCATTACTTTCTATCATTTTATCGATATCATACTTCAATTTAAGAATTTTTAACATAATCTTCAATTAATTAGCAAATGCGACGGTTATCTTTTTTTATGTCTTTTCTGGATCATATTGACGGCCTCCATGGTCGAGGGGTAAGGCTCTCGACTACGAATCCGAAGGTCGCGGGTTCAAATCCCGGCGTGCGCAAGTAATTTTATTTAATTAATTTGTGTTGTTTCACAATTAATTCATTTAAAAATAATATAGAGTATATTTGCGCACGTTCCAGAGTGGAAGATACTCTCAGTATCGCCCTGGTGAAAGACCACCATTCAGAATTGAAACGTTGCTTGAAATGGCTTATAGCCGTGTTTGGTGACCAGATCTGAATAGCCAGGTATTTCCCCTTTTCCCCACCTTCCCCTTCTCCTTCCCCTCCCCAATCCCTTCAGCCTCACAACGTTCCCCAATTGGGAATGCCATAGTCTCACTGGCTCCAGACGGTTGGGAGCAGTTAGGGACTCTTGTGCGGTAGACATATAAAAAAAAATATATATATTTCATTTGAGATTTATTAATATTATCTTCAATGATTAACCATTTTCCGTTTACTTAAATACGTAAACGGAAAAATTTTTGATCATGGACTTTGAAGACGCAACACTTTATTCAAAGTTATAGCGCCATATAGTAAAAACCCTTTGAAAACAAACAAACCCAAGAGCAGCAACAAGGCGTGGGTTAATATCAACAAGTTTTTACAACAATTTAGGAAATATTAAGATTTTCATTTTAACGATACCCCTGTGTGGTTTTTATTTGAGACGTAATGTTTAAGATTTCCGTAAAAGTAAAATCGAACAACTTTATTAATATAAAAAAGTTTCATAAGCGATTTATGAATGTCACAATATACTTACTTAACAAACAAAATCTAGACCTGGTAATAAATTAAGGATAAAAAAGTATTTCTGTTTAAAATGATGGGTAAGTTATTGCATACCCCAAATAACCAATCTAAAATACGAGTATAAACCTAAACCTAAACTAAATATAGTTTAAACATTTTTACACTTCGTTCAAATGGAACTACAAACCTTAAATCAAATCACAGGTCAGTAGCTGAGTTTGCATCGCGTCTGGGTTCCACCCAGGAGTTGTGACTTCAATTCATCGGCTGGCTTAGTCTTTCATCACCACACTAAAAACATTTTCCGCTTTCTGTGATGGTAGTAAGAAATTTTCAAATATTGTCAGGTTATTCGTAACGTGGTAATGTTCATCTTTCTTTAAAAAAATAATAAATTAATACGTAGACCTCTACGCCATGGAGGTTATAATTGTCGGTTTATTCGACAATCCTTAGAAACTAGGTTCACAGCTGCTAGTTAATTAGTGACACTAAAACATTAATAAGTCATAATAAGCATGGCTTATGACAAGTTAAATACCGTCAGCCAAACTAATAATCACACGTGTATATCTAATCACAAGAACCTCCACGTGTCTGGGGCTTTTCCTGTAAATATATAATACAATGTAGGATGAGTCACCGGGGCTTTAGAGAAACCAACCTATGAGGGTTGTATTTGATCCCGGAGGGTGGGATGCGGCAAATCTCTATATATAAAACAACACGCGGTTTGGGGAGGAATGCTATCACCGATCGTGTTCCGTGAAGGTTTTGTGTTAGCTTTACGGTTATTTCGCTCTTGAATACGCTTGTCACGAAAATGGATGAAAGTAAGGCTTTGGAAAACTGTTTGTTTATATTTATTTGGAGTGAAATGTAAGGCCTGCTCTACATGCGGAAAGACTTTTCCCGACGTACACTGTTAATCTATATAGCTTGACATACTCTACACTATTGACAGTAAGTATATAGGAATGAAATATGTAAACATAGTTTTCATCCCACCTGTGTAGACTGACTAACTAATCATCGCGCCATTTCACCGTAGCGATAGGCAGTAAATACAGACGGCCATATAATTCTGTCTTGGCACATATTCCTTGCTTCAATCACATTCATACGTCATCTCTTACATTTTAAAATAGTTGTTTTTGTACAGACACGCTGAATAAACGAAATTGAGTGAACTCGTTAAAAATACTAAAATAATTAATAATTATAATTTCTTCAAATGCTTGATAACTTTGTGGCATCATTATTAATTATCTAATTAATTAATAATTTATACATATCGTATACCTATCACACACCATCTAGAAAATCGTGAAATAACAAATATTGATTATTTCACTTCGCGTTAAGAGTCGAAAGACTAAATATCTCATTTATAGTTGTAACCTTTCAAATATGCTTTTAGAGAAAACATAACCCTCCTAACCAAAAGTTTAATCCCTGGCACATCTTCAACAATGAATGAATATTTGGAAGTTTTTTCATCTTCATAGGCCGAATTGTAATATTTGAATTTGTAAAGGACGGCTGTTTGTGTGTTGAATTTAATACATCGTTTTTTTTGTACCCGTATAAACAAAGTTTCAAATTGCTTCATAGATGTCCCGTCGAGATGTGTCATTGGACACTTGGAGTTAAATTAACGCGAGATATTATCGCGGGCGTTAACTAAACGCTTGGTTAGATGGGAGCAGGAACCGTTAATTTAGAGAGTATATGTTATTTAAATTGCATGCCCCGTTTCAGGGGTGTGGTATAAATATGCATCCATAAAACAGATATTATTCTAATGTTCTAATAATAATTAGTTGTAAAAATATTCCCCAAAAGAAACTTTTTTTTAATATTAAAGCCCACTGGGGATACTGTGCTAGGGATATTTAAAGCACAGGAAAACGTAACTTGACGAAATCCATGTTGAAACATAAAAACCGACGTATCGTCTTCTCATAGCCGTGTTGTTGAGCACTAGAACGTGTCGTGAAAATGGCTGTATTTTATGTCCACACAACGCACAATACACATTCTCAACTAGCAAATAAACTAATCAAGCCGTCAAAAGGTGAAAATAAAATGTATGAAATCATTTGTCACTATACAAGAGGTAAAACTTATACGTTCCTAACAAATATACTCGTGGGAGATCTCATGCATTATTTTATGTTCCGGAAGCGAAATCTTTCGTTTACCAGAATACGTCAATTAGCAGAGCGCCTCAACTATTAACTAATGTCGAAATTTCGGCGAGTTTTTCTAATATAAAATGATATTGGAAAAATAAGTCGGGTGTGCACCGGGGTCAAAGAACAAAATTCTTCGGATCACATTGTATTGAAATAGGTACTAATAAATGTAATCGCAACAAATTAATAAAATATTATTTTTTTATAAACAATAATTATTAGCCTGAAACACTCATCCAAATTGAAAAAAACCTTTCCGAGCAAAGATAAATGTCGCCGACAGGACTCGAACCTGCACCCTTCTGATGTCCGGTCAAATGCTCTACCGTTGACCTACGTCGGCTTATCGCAAACCCGCCAAGTTAATCTATATATACTAGTGTTTCATTCAATAATTACTGTTTTTTTATTATATTTTCACCTGTAAACAACCAACTTTATTAGTATGAGAAAGGCTTGTAACGGCTAAATCCCTCAAATAGATGGCGTATTATTATTATTATTAGAGCATCTGACCGGACATCAGAAGGGTGCAGGTTCGAGTCCTGTCGGCGATATTTATCTTTGCTCGGAAAGGTTTTTTTCAATTTGGATGAGTGTTTCAGGCTAATAATTATTGTTTATAAAAAAAATAATTGTTACCCTTTGCGCTATGCACAAAAATCTTGTCTTAAGTTTTTAAGAACTTTAGTTTATCAATTAATAATATAATATTATTCAATAAATTAAGGCCTCTAATGGATAAAAACAATGCCAATGTTATGGCATCGGACATCAAGGCAGGCGAAATGGTTCTCTCGGTAGCTGAATAGTTGAGAGCAGACGCCCGATTATCGGAAGGTCCAAACATTCTACTGTCTTTCCCTCTAGTGTGATTTCCCATAGCATATAAAAGCATTCTACGCAAGTACAGTCCGACATTTTATAATAAACAAAAAATGATAACGCTGTGATCATTTAAAACGTTTTAAAAGACAAAACAAAGATGGGTGATAAGAACATTATTTTAATTAAATTAATAACCATTACTTCGTTTAAAACCACTGTTTTTTATATGTAAATATCTACATGTGTCAGAAGTAAAGCTCCCCTCATCGGGATAAGCAATATACGTATTAAAAACAATCATAAGTATAGACAAATAATAAGAAAATTGAACAAAATAAAAACAATAATTAAAGTAAACTTTTTGTTTTAATAATTTTAAGTTTAAAAAGGCACAATGGTCCAAGTGCCGGCCTCCATGGTCGAGGGGTAAGGCCCTCGACTACAAATCCAAAGGTCGTGGGATCAAATCCCGGCGTGCGCAAGTAAATTTTATTTAATTAATTTGTGCTGTTTCACAATTAATTAATTAAAAATTTTCGTTCCAGAGTGGAAGATACTCTCAGTATCGCCCTGGTTAAAGACCACCATTCAGAATTGAAACGTTGGTTGAAATGGCTTTTATCCGTGTTTGGTGATCAAATCTGAATAGCCAGGTATTTCCCCACCTTCCTCTTCCCCTTCCCAATACCTTCAGCCTCACAATATTTCCCAATTGGGGGTGCCATAGTCTCACTGGCTCCAGTCGGTTGAGAGCAGTTGAGACTCTTGTGCGGTATTCATAAAAAAAAAATGCATGGTTTATACTTTCACCAAACAATATCCAGAAAATAGTAGTATTTTCCGAAAGGAGATGATTGTACATCATGTTTTAAGACAATTTTATGTTAAAACCTTTATTATTATGTGACGCCTTGCAAGGAAGATAATTACTTGCAAAGGGCGTTTTTTTGTATTTTTCAAAATTACGTAGGTATCGAAATAACGATGAATAAGATGCTATATAAATTTAAAAAAATCTAATTGACTGACTAATAAAATCACTGACCAAAATAATGAGAATAAATAAAGAATTACCATGTTTTATTGTTTCTTTAAAACGAACTGTCAAATTCGAAAGTGAGGAAAAAAATTCAAAGACATAGTTAGCATTTAATCAATGTAGAAAAGAATATTAACATAACCTAAATGAAACATGAAAACGGAAAAAAACGACAGAAAATAAAAAGATGGGATAAAAAAATGGAGAATAATATTGACAAATCTTGAATTTGAGATACGATATCGACGAAGATCACATAAATTGAACTGGTCTCATTAGCTAAGTTGGTTAAGCGGTTGACCCGGATAGGCAGAGGTCCTGGGTTCGAGCCCCAGATGCGACTGATACCTTTTTATTTTTCTGTCGTTTTTTCTGTTTTCATGTTTCATTATGTTAATATTATTTTCTACAATGATTAAATATTAAAATGATGTTTTTAAATATCAATAAAAACAATTAATAATTAAAAATTGAACATAGTTAGCAGCTTGGTATTCCCATAAAAATAAAAAAATTGTTTTTATTTTAATACCAAGCGATTTATTGTAAATCTTTTCCTATGTTTTTTTACGAAAAAAGGGTTATCCAACTAACCCACATACTAACATTGCCTTTTACATTGAAAAATTTAAAGGCCATTAAAAATATTTGAAATTATTTAAAACGAAAGTACTGGAAATGCTGCAGAATTCTTTCCATCAATGGCTGAAACACACACACAGCAAGTAGTCCCCCCCCCCCTTCCAATCCCGCAGAGGGGGTGTCCCCCACCCCCTCCACCCCTTGGATCTCTGCCCAAATCGATCCTGCGAGCAAACAGCTCTTAAACAAGGCTCCGCACACACACACTACACCGGCCGAGACGTTAAATAATACACTCTCAGGGATTGTGTAAGGGCCGCTGATGCGGAAAATGCAAGATTGGACGTGTAATTAAATCGATTGGTCTGATGAATATGAAGACGAGACTGCGGCACGATATTAGCGGTGACAGTGTCGCATTGGTACCGGGAGGCAGTAAGTCGGTAAAATAGTGCTCTACTATAATATTAAAGGCCTATTCACATCTGCCGGCACCGCGCAGTGCAGAACAGTAGAGTACAGACATTACATTAGTTGCATATAATATCTATGAACGCATTCATATTCATATTTGTGTTTAGGGTATAAGTATTAGTGAATGTGAGGTATGCTTTGAATATTCGCCCCTGTAACTAATTACTTGGAATGGTACTTACACTATGGTATTTGTTCGCACAGCGTACGTAAGCGTAACGTATTATCACACGCACAGACCAGCACCGGACGAGATTGTTGGATAGAATATTTTGACGTTGCTGATGGCCGCGCCTAACGCATACCATTCGCGCCGCCATCTTAGTCAGTTGGCGTCATTAGACGCAGATATTGCTAAAACTGAGAAGATGGATATAAATGGATTGAATTGATCAGAGAAAACAGGTTACAAAATAATAATAAACGTGGGAATAGGGTTATGAAATCCTCAAACATGTTATGGTGGACGGTAACGCTCAGTTGAAAGCCGTACTCGCGTCTGTACTATGTCTGTGCTGTACTGCACGGAAGATTTATTAACTAACTAATGTTGTCGTGTCTGTGCTGTACTGTTCTGTACTGTGCGATGCTGGTAGGTGTGAAAAGACCTTAAAGTATCACCCTGGTGAAAGACCACCATTCAGAATCGAAACGTTGTACTTTGCTTGAAAAGGCTTTAATCGTGCATAATGACCAAATCTGAATAGCCCTGTACTTCCCAACCTTCCTCCAACTCATCTCCTCCCCGTCCCAATTGCCACAGTCCCACTGGTTCTCGTCGAGTATTCATATAAAAAACTAAAAATAAATTAAATAACCTTCAAGTCCTAGGTTCTATAGAAAAAAGGGCAACTTTTCAATGCACCAGTCCATATACCTCGGAGTTTCGGAACAACACTCTAAAAATAAATGCAATATGACAACTCGTACCGAATGATTTTTTGGGCTGTCCTGGTACTGCAGTACCACTGAGATGTTTACAGAAGGGCGCGTTCCCGGAATCAGAGCCCTAATCAGAAAACGGATCGCCAAGTACAGAGCGCGACTAGCCGAGAGCGGGCCCCATTTACGAGTACAAGAGATGGAGCCAATTCCTGATGCTATAAAATAAAAATATATTATTTCACTTTTTTTGCATTTAATCTATTTGTATTTTTATCACTACAGTATATTTTTATTATATTTTAATAGATTATATTCTATGGAACTCGTGTAATTGCACCACCCTCCCCGAGATCTGGAATAAACAATAAAATTGTTGAACTGGTAAAAAATTGTCTTTTTTTTTTTTTAAGAAAGACAAACATTACCAGGTTACGAATAACTTGACAAAATCTGAATATCACCTACTACCATAATAATAATAATAATAATAATAATTGGATGATTTGTATAACGCCGTTTTTGTGAAAAATCACCTCAAGGGCGCTGTACAAATATTACTTCCTATTCTTTAACTAATTATGTACAGACAGATAAAGAAAAACATACTTACCTGGCAGGTTGCTTCAGATGAACACAGTTTTATTATAAAATTTAAGGATAGACATGAAAGTTTTATAGTGCTATTTTATCCTCCTTTCCTATTGATGTTACATTTATTAGAAGATTGGTGGCACAAGAAGAATTGGTATTTATTGAAATATTTATAATTTTTAGGACTGAACCTTAAAAAGCGTAAGAAGGTTTTAATAGATATTAATATTTTTTTATTTATTTTTTCACAGTAAGCTGAAGATGTTGATTGACATGACGCCTGGGTTACACCCAGACGCGATGCCAACTCAGCCAACGACCGGTCCATGTATTAATACAATCCCCAACTTTATGAAGGGCTCATCTTGCGTCCCATATATCGCTGGCAGAGGAGGAAATTGTGTTGAAAAAATACCAGTAATTTATCATCCATCGAGCTGACTAAGATGGGAGTCTTGATACTTGAGATAATGGATAAAATTTTAGCCATACTTACAATAAACTTATGGCGTCAAGGGCGACTTTTCTGTCAAACTTCTTTCAAGTCGTTTTTCAGGAGGTTTATCTATGTGCAAAATGCTGATTACTCACAAAGGCATTGACTTTGTCAAATATTTATAAAAATGATGACAAAATTTTGCAAAACTGTTTTTAGTTATTTTTATTTCCTAATGAAATGCTTTCAAATTAAACATTTTCACAATTATTTATCTCTTAATGATCTTACATTGAAGCATCAGAAATATATAAGTAATTAAAAATTGCCTAAATTAAGTAAATTGTGACAATTTAAGTATGTAAGAAGAACAACTTTTTTTAAATATTTTTTTCTAAACAAAATAATTTTTAATTTCATTAGTTTTAATCTCCGTTACTTTTGTATTTTGTACCATGCCCTAAAAATATTGGGAGTGACAAAAGTTGTTGCTAATTTGACTAAATATATTTTTTAAATAAAATATATAAAAAGTAAACAAAACTAAGACGATTGTAGGAATAGAAATTTTCTTAATGCTTTTAAGTATCATGCATCTGTCTACAAGACAACGATTTTTCTAATGCTTTTAAGAATCATGATTTGTCTACAAGACGATTTTTGTTAATGCTTTTAAGAATCTTGATTTGTTTACAAGACACTGATTTTTTTATGTTTTTAAGTATCATGATTTGTTTGCAAGACAACGATCTTTTTAATGTTTTTAAGTATTGTGATTTGTCTAGGAAAAAAGATTTTTTTTATGCCTTTAAGTATCATGATTTGTTTGCAAAACAACGATATTTTTAACGTTTTTTAGTATCATGATTTGTCTACAAGGCAACGATGTTTTATGCATTTAAGTATCATGATTTGACAGCGATCTTTTTAATGTTTTTAAGTATCATGATTTGTGTACAAGACAATGATTTTTTTTCAAAAGATTTTCTTCAAGAAATTAGTTCTTCTATTTTTATTTTGTCGATAAGTATATGCTACTTTATAACGGCGTCGATGGTTCATTTCTGCAAAAAAACGCCAAAGCGATTCAGTCTAAAAACGACTAGTAAAATCAACGAAAAAAATTAAATTTGAACTCAATCTGGTATTATCCCGATTTAAATAATGATTAAAACGTTGGTATACACCAAATGTAAATAGAGACCAGTTTTAATTTCAACACGCGTTTATATAAAATACTAAAGAACAAAAGATTATTGCGATGCAAAATGTTCAATATCGTCATAATTATTCCTTTAATATATAAAAAAATGCATTATTTCGAAAATATATACTGAGTTCGTTTTATAATGTAAGTTCCACGAAATATTAATGACATGCGAAAGTAATATGCACGCACATTTCAGATTTAGCTAATTCGTTAGCAATTATACATTTGCCTGGTAAACATTATACTTTGTCGCTTGACGAAAAATACACAAAACATTATATTCATTTATTATCAAATGATTCGATGCATAAAGCCTGTGTCGCACATGTTTATTGTACCATACCCAATATGTTATTTACATTGAAAGTCAAAACAAAAAGTTTTCTGGATTTTTTGGGGTATTAGAAGATGTTGAATGGTATGGAAATAATTTAGATAAAAGTAAAATTCTTGATCCCATTTTGAAATATCTTTTTTCGTGAAATTTGTTAAGCTTTGATACGTGAGTCCTTTTCTTATCTTTCCAACCATTATTATAATTATTTAATTTTTTGTATCCCCCCCCCCCTCTCCCGCCACACTTCCAAATCACCACCCCACTCCCACTACCTTCACCTGATAATGTCTAATTATTACTGTAATTGTTTAATATAAGTTAGTTTTAAGAATGGTAGGAAAGTAATAAAATTAAGTAACAAATGTACGTAGTAGATAAAACTCTCAAAATAAAGTAAATTTTTTTTTCAAATAAGACATACAACAATGTTGCACTCCGATGAGTTATCAATTCAACTCATTATGGGACTGTTAATTTTTGCTACATAATAAGAGGTTTTACAAAGTTTTCAAGGCAAAAATATGTTTATGAAAATATAAAAACCTAAAATATATATAAATAACATAATTAAATGTACAAGCTCGAAACATACAGATACAATATAAATGCATAACAAGAAAAAAGTACGTACATCAGGTGGTACCTACATAGAATGGTTTTCCAAATAGTATTAAAAAAAATAAGGTTTCAGAACATCGTTTCGAGATTTGTCCAAAGCGCACACATGTCTCAATTCAATTTGTAGGCAATGAATTCCAATGATTTCAGTCCGTATTTTGTCGTGTGTATTTTTGATATGTGTAGTTTGTGGTGTTATCGTGTATTATACTGGTGAGTTTTCAATGATTTGTATTAAGTTTATTATCCTTTGAACTCGGACTAATGTAATTAACAATTAAATGAAAAGGTAAAACTGTTTTAACCACTTTCTTTATTTTATATGCCGACCTGTTTAGGAACAACAGTTTTTTAATCAAAATATATACTAACTTAACAATATTATAAAATTGTGGGAGAACATATATATTAGGTGTCGACGTGGGGGTAGGGGTGTGTCTTGGGGTCAGTAAAGAGTGGGGGAAAGAGATAGAGATTGTGGGTGTGGTGAAATGGAGTATATAATTTTTAATTCTTTAAGTAGAGATACTAAGATATATTACCGTTTACACAACATATATGAATGATTAATAAATAATAAGAATAAGTACGTATGTACAAGCAAAGGCTTTGCGAAACTCCAGGACACAGTCGTTTAAATGTTAATCTTCGGCAAAGGGTTGCACCCTTCCTCTGCTGCCCTGGTCCAGTGTCCACTTGTATGGTGTAAGCCTCCCTTAGCGGCTAATTCTCCAAGGGATTAAAGCTAGACCCGGTAAAACCAAACGTATCGCAGTTCAAGCAGTAGGTTTACGACATAGTTGAGTATATTAAGGATGGTAGAATGAATGCAAGTTACTTGTTCGGTAAAAAATGAAAACTGGTTAGTGTCTATGCATTTCTGAGCTGTGCAGACAATTTAGTAAATCTTGCAGTAGTTTCTCGGTGATTATACGGTATTGATCTATAGTCTTGCAGTCCCGTGAATTTTGTTGGTTATTTATACAGTCTCGGGCTATATCTTTCTATTGCCAATTATTTGGAAAATGTTGCAGTCCTTGTAGTTTTCATCATTTTGGCTGAAGTCCGAAACAATGTCAGAAACGGAACCACAATGCATTATAAATTACAACAGACTATAGAATTACAAAAAAAAACCTTGCCAACTTAAAAACCTGTACCTAACCATTATTTAGATGAGAATAAAATTAATGGGTTTTGTAAGTTATTTAAAAAATTAAAACATGTAAATAAATGACCAATCTACGAAACAAACCTTGTATTACCGGGTAACGCATATTAGTATGCTACACAAACCCCAAAAAAAATTTAAATGGAAACACCCAAATCTAATCACCATGATTACTCTCAGGAGAAAGAGGTTATGAACAAAACTATCATATCATGTACAGATAATTCTCTAATTATTAAAATGCTCAATACAAGATCTTCGGACGAAAGATGCGGACCCGGAAAATCGTGAAACATTATGTATTTTTTCGACCTGAACGATTCTACACAAGATCACAGAAAAAAAATCACTTTGTTACATACGCAGACCACGATAGTGAACCATTTAAATAAAGCTCGCAAACTAACGTTCTTTTGATCCATTAAAAACATATATCCTATTTTTAAAAACGATCGACCCGGAACCGACGCGTTACATTTACAAAGCTCAATACAGAATCTCAAAAGCTGACATCGCTTTGAGAATGTCCACTGTTCACGTTCGTGAGAATTTTGCGACAAACAAGTTTTATTTTAAACGAGTGAAACAAAGCCAATATGCGAGTAGGTTGTACGGTGTACTTAAAACATCCCTTAATATTTCCAAAGGGTAGCCAGTTTATTTAGGAATTTCATCAGTGTAAGGGTTAAGTCGAAACGGGTCACCGCCCTCGTACACCTGGCCGTGTTATACTTGCATAGAGGTACCTACGGGAGGTGACATCTAAAAGGAGAAAAGGATCGAAGAATTTTTTTCGAATTAGAGTAAGATAACAAAATATCTAGAGACTATTTTATGGAACTCTAAAATATTGTAATTTTGTAAATAATATTTTTGTATCGAATTAATCAGTAGCTTTATTTGACTTAATCGTCATTACGAAACCCAGATGCCTCTCACAGAATACCACTGTAGGTACCTGCTGAACTGGCCACTAATAATTCCTATTTTGATTCGATGGTAACGCCATCAACATATCCTATATATTTTCCGATTGTAACTTATAAATTCATTCTCCTCCTGTTGTTCGTTTGGATTAAATAATCTCTCTTTATTCAGTATTTAAATCACTTTGCTTGTCTCGTGTTCTAATTCACATTGTGCTAATTAATCAGTTAGTTTTTTTTTATATATATATATATTTTTATGTGAATATCGCACAAGAGTCCCAACTGCTCCCAACCGTGTGGAGACAGTGAGACTATGACATTGCCATTTGGGGAATGTTGTGAGGCTGAAGGTATTGGATGGGTAGGAGAAGGGGAAGAGGAAGGTGGGAAAATACCTGGCTATTCAGATCTCGTCACCAAACACGGCTAAAAGCCATTTCAAGCAACGTTTCAATTCTGAATGGTGGTGTTTCACCAGGGCGATACTGAGATTATCTTCCACCCTGGAACGTGCGCAAATATACTATATATTATTTTTAAATGAATTAATTGAGAAACAGAACAAATTAATTAAATAAAATTTACTCACCAACGCCGGGATTTGAACCCGCGACCTTCAGATTCGTAGTCGAGAGCCTTACCCCTCGACCACGGAGGCCGTCGTAGTTATATAATTAAACAACTCATTGGTGAGTCACTTCATTACGCTAACACATGTTATTTTGATTAATCTCTTATATTAAATATTAATACGCGCAATTTATAGGAATCAATTAACATTTAATCCTCAAATAATCATTGATTTCTAAACTATTTTCTTATTCCATCAAAAAATTCTGTTTATTGCACAAAATTCAGGTTTTAAAAATAATTTTTGTAGCTCTGTAAGTAAAATTCTTCGATAAAATTAATTAAGGTATACTGGTCTTTATGTTAAGATACGGAAGTTCTTTTCTGCTGATTTTTATCGTAACTATAAAGCATAAATATCTATTTGACTATCAAAATACAAGACGTCATCTTCAGTTCCTTATTTTACAAGTCAACAGCATCATAGTTTTTTTTTTTTTTTCAAATTTAAATATCACAACAAAAACATTAGACACTCATCCCCCTAGAACAGGCCTGTGTTGAGATCAGCGGCTCTACAATTTAATAATGATCAGTAAATACTAATAAGTAAATATTAATAAGCATATAATAATACACATTAAATATTATGTATATATTAATAGGTATATAATAATAAGTACATAATAATGATAAAAATAGGTAAATAATATTTAAATAAAAATAAAAATAGGTAAATAATAATAATAATTAAATATTAATAAGCATATAATAATACACATTAAATATTATGTATATATTAATAGGTATATAATAATAAGTACATAATAATGATAAAAATAGGTAAATAATATTTAAATAAAAATAAAAATAGGTAAATAATAATTAGTAGATAAAAAATAAAATTATGTAAATAGTATTAAGTTTGTAACAACACATTGAATGCAATACACAAATCACTGGATTTTTGAAAACTTGGTGCAAGTGACGAGAAACAATGGCCTATGAAACGAAGCCAGATACTTCAAAATATATGTATAAATATGAATGGTCCACTTTATATAACGCCATTTTGTGATATAATCACCTCAAGGGGACTTTTCATTTTTGCTAAAGTATGAAGCCTTTTCTGTAGAAGTATTTTCAAAACAAGTTAAGTCTAATTCAAACTACATGGTAGGTCATTTCAAGAATATTGACCCAGTGCATTAAAAGCTCTGTTCCCAATCATCCCTTACTTCACCTTCTCCCCTTTCCCACTCTCTTCAGCCTCACAACATACCCCAATTTCGGATGCCATACTCCTACTGGCTCCGGGCAGTTGGGACTCATGTGCAGTTTTCAAATTAAAACAAAAACTAATTTAGGTAAGTACTAATAACATGTTTCGACATGCCATTGAAATCATTAAATTATTGTTATTAGCAACTGAAATTTTAGAAAAACTATTATTTTTGTTGCACGGGGTCATAGAGGCGTCCCTTTATCCAGAAAGAGAAGACAAATTCTAGATGGTAGGTACTAAAAAACAATGAAATGGTAATTAACGTCCTAGGGTTTTTATTTCAATGTTGATTAAAAACATATTTTACATTATTTTAACGACAGTTATTTTGACCAAAAGAACCCCTGTCCCTCTGCATGCATGTTCGAGTAGGTCGGATGGCGCACCGCACACCTTCGACTAATCTGCTTTCATATCGTTCAATTACACGCCCGGCTGGGTTTTTCGTTAATCACCCGGGCGCGGGCGAGGTGGTGAGGACCGCTTTGCGATCTGCCCCCGTCCGTCCCTGTCCCTGTCAGTGACTACTGACCACTGTCCACTGTCTATCCTGGACAAACAAGCTTACAGTATAAATACGAGTATAATAGCGAAAATATATACTGAACATACCGCACATATTCTATGTTCAGCGAGGTATATGCTGATCCATGAGTGTTTTTTCATCATTATAGATACGGGAGAATAGTCATGAATTAGACGGCCTGTGAACTGGACACTAGTGAGATCTCAAATCCAGAGAATCACTGTTAGCATTACAGAGCAGGTAATTACTAGAGATGCCTTTAGACGAAAGGAGGAAAGCAAAATAAGAGGGGCGAAGAGCGAGCTTATACGGGTCACTGTCATTTAATTTGCGAATAAATACATCCGACAGTCTGTAGGCAACTCGCATTGTACTGAAAAGTATTAGTATTCTTGGAAAAATAAATCTGCTAATAATCAAAACGTCCCTTTTAACATATTCCAAGCTTACCCAAGCCGACAATAAGTTAAACAGTAAATAAGAAAAAGGTTCGGCTTGTTTAAAAAAACCGAATATTTTGTTGGAGTATTTAGTTTGATCATTTTTATAAATGTTTTAAATTTGCTTACCGAAGTCAAAATTACGTAAAATAAATGTGGACAGCTACGATTTCGTATCACAAAAACTGTTAATGTATTATATAATTGAATAAGTAACATACAGTAAAAAAAGCGTTTATTTGTGGATAGTAATGATATAGTTTTGATAAATCTCTTTACCACTTCTATTTTTACAATGTTTGAAAGCGCAGGAAACCATAATTATTGTTTTCTTCCAAGTCTTCGAATGATCGCTCGCCGCCAGTCAATAGACGAATGATGACATCATGTATTCGAGAAATTCGTGAACCCGCCTGGTGCCAAATTTAGGTTGTCACGTAATTGCCTCCAGCCGTCGAAATGGTGGGCAAATATAACTACTAAGGCATGTCTATTCATTCGGATGTCAGTGATTATCATCTGTTTTTAATGGTAGTATTTATTATTAGTGCCCCGACATGTTCGTGAAAGTTTAATGAACTAAAAAGTTGATCGTGCCCGGATAATAAAATACTGTGTCACCTTACGATAGCTTTCTGATGCCTACCTTATGTAAAGATGCTTGACCTTATTACTACACGTTCACAAAATTAACTCTTGGCAAATTAATGGTAGATAAACAAAATAAATAAATATAAGTTTCTAAATAGTACTTAATTATAAAAACGTTACTTTTCATGAATCGGAACCGGCGCGGTACCTTGAAATTGCTACCAAAAAAAAACTTATTGAGTGATTGGTTCTATTTAAAAATTGAAGTTGTTTCATATGAAAGAATATTACAGGTCATCAAAACATACTTTTATTACTTACTAGCTGATGTGAACCCGTCTTTTTTTTTTAAATAAAGTTAAGAAGTTGTGAATTTTTGCTTGTCGTTTGGGTGCTATAATTGATTTGACAGCGAAAGTAATGCCTTGTAACGACTATCACTATCTCTAAACAACAACAAAAAACAAAGATACAATAATAAATAAAAAATTATATTTCATACCAAACACTTATTTTTTCAAAATGTAAATAAATAATATTAAGTTCAGAGTAGGTACCTACTTGTGTTTTCCACTTTGAAAATATTCTACCCAAACAAACCTTCTTATTTTGAACAACATTGAAAAAATATTTTGTGTTAACCCCAATACAACATGGCGGTTTCAATGTTTTTTATCATAATTTTAAAACAGGCAGACAACCATTCACTTTCATAAATGAAGATATCAGGGCTGCAAAAATTGTTCTGTACGATTTTTAGATTTTGAGAGATTTTTTAAACCAAACAAAAACAAGTTTTCGCCAAAGGGGTCAAATTACCGAATTAATTTCAAGGAACAACAATAAGAAAAACCCATTTTTGTTATGGGAAAAATATTTAAAAGCCGTTTGAAAAAACGGGATGGATTATTTTCAGGTTTCTTTTTTTCATTTTTTTAAGTGAATACCGCACAAGAGTCCCAGCTGCTCCCAATCGTCTGGAGCCAGTGAGACTATGGCATCTCCAATTGGGGTATGTTGTGAGGCTAGTGGAAAGGGGAAAGAGATGGGTGAAAAGGGGGAAAAAGACGGTGGGGAAGTACCTGGCTATCCAGATCTGGTCACCAAACACGACTAAAGCCTAAATTATTATTATTATTCAATTCTTGTATTATCAAGAAAATTGTTGAAATCATCGTAACTTAACACGTAATATATCTAGCACTATAAAAATTACGATTGAGTTAGTATCCCTTTTTTAACGAAAATTTTTGGCCCGCTAAGGTTGCTATACGGATCGATGTGCAGCGTCTACTCCGGTCGGAGCGGCGGTGAATAGAAAAGCACGAGTACGGGAATCAATTCAGGAGAAAGTAATGATTTATTCAGTCACGTGGTTGTGACACCGCCACGTGCCAGGTAATTGGACAAACCGTAATCACAGATTTTTTATATCACGACTTGGTACCGATATACCCGTACATGAATAAATACTTTTTATAATAGGCGTTTCCGATAATGTGGACAGATAAAGGAAAATTGATAAATCGGTGTTTTTAAAGAACGGATATTGCACTGATTTATATTTAATTCTTAAATTGTATTTGATGATTACAACCCGACATCGCCCGAGTTTCGACACTCTTTTCGAAATCATTAGCTATATTTAACAATAATAATTTAAAATGCAAAAACTTCTTCAATAAATGTGAAATAAATTTGTGGTGCCATTTTCAACAAAGCGGAGAAGAGATTTCTTTTTAATCATTATAGAAAATAATATTAATTTGGGACTCGAACCCGAATGGCATAAATTGAACTGGTCTCATTAGCTAAGTTGGTTAAGCGGTTGCCCCGGATAGGCAGAGGACCTGGGTTCGAGTCCCAGATGTGACTGATATCTTTTTATTTTCTGTAATTTTTTTCCGTTTTCATGTTTCATTTAGGTTATGTTAATATTATTTTCTACAATGATTAAATATTAAAATGAGGTTAAGTCTCGATAAAAATAATTCAAAATTGAAGAAATTTCTTATTTACTTAATTATTAATAAGGAATGTTTTTGTCAGGTGTATACCGTGTATAATGGTGAGGGAAGTTTCGCTTCCGAAACATGTTGATATTAATATATTAACCGTTTTAGTGCTGTACTGATTTTGGAAGTAGGTGCGTAAACAGCTATTTACAATTTGTGTTATTAGTAAATAAATATGATATTTACTAAAAATGCAACAACTTGGACAAATATCAACCAAAATTAATGATTCTTTTTTATATTAAACTTAAAAAGAATTGTATCCCATGCATCTAATACAAAACTAAAACTATTAAATGTATAGGGAAAAAAAAAAAAAAAATTATGTCGCTTCACAATTGTATTTTCCCGTGCAAAGGTCATGTAGTCCCGTCTTACAGCGGGTGCATATGAGGAAAATTCACTTTCTATTCGCATTCTATTATTGCAATGGCCAATAATCGCACTTCCGTCATCACTGTCTCCATTTATCAGATCGAAGGGCTCAACATCCGTAATGTCGCCGTCCTTTGATACAACTTCCGCGATAGAACTAAGATTCGACATGGTGAAATATATCGTTTTAATTTATTATAACAGGACAACAAATATATATATATAAACGGTGTTAAAGGAAGATCAACAAAGGTCATGTAAATCTTACTAGATCAACATACTACGGGAAGAGGTGATTATATATATAGTATACAAATTTACGCCAACTGCAATACACCGCTCTCAAATGGAACACATGCTGTTGTAAGGATCAACAAATGCATACTGAAGAAGGTAGCGCTTAAGCGCTTCTTCGCAATTATCGTCGCTAACGCTTGCAGAGCCATAGCGCTTCACAACACTCTAACGGTTAAATACTGGTTTATACAAAACATTTCTCATTCATTGTTTTAAATATAAAAATGCTGTTATTTTTAAACAAAACATTATTAATATTTAGATATAGACTAGGTGTACCTAAGCTCCAACAGATTTGTTTAATTAATACTACTAGTCACATCAAAAATATTAATACAAATTGATTTCAAAATTATCATATTTATTTTTACGAAAAATGGAGGGTAATTTCTTTAGAGGCCTAAATATACCATGCAATTACCTAAATTCAATAAAAAAACGTCTATACTAATAAAAGTGGTGGATAAATTTACTTACTTTTTGTAAATGTAATTCCAAACATTGAAATTCAACAAAAGCATTTACTATTTGAAGACAGCCGTTAAATTGGCAAAATTTTCGGCTGTCTGTGAAAGAGAAAACTTTTCCAGACAAACAGAATTACGAGAATAGTATTAGAACATAGAACATTAAGTTCAATGCACACTATAGGAGCCTATACCATGCGTGCAAAAGAGAGCACAGGTATGTTAGAACATTCAAGTTCTAATCTCAGATTATTGCCATAATTTTCATGTCACCGCAGTTTCGTCGTTTTTTCAAACTAAAATGCGTATGTTAGTTATTTTTACAGATAGACAAAAATTAATATAAAACGTATTGCAATAAACAAAATTGCTTTTAGTAATTAAATAGTGAAAATATAAAAATAATGCTCCCTATTGATGCAATGGTATTAGGTACTATTATTATACTTACCAGTGGCGTGGATTAACCTATGACCAAAAGTAGACTGTGTGTAGTTTTTCAAGTTTGTTTATTACGGTTCGTGTTTCATAAGGGTAGGCACAGATTTTAAGCCTATATTTACTGCACGCCTCTGATACTTACCATTGATACAAAAGTATAATTAACGCTTTTTTTCGAAAGCAATGCTATACGAACATATTACGAAAATATATGGTGTTTGATATGATTTATTAATATTATCGGTAAAATATATGGTGTTTGATATGATTTATTAATATTATCGGTAATATATATGGTGTTTGATACGATTTATTGATATTATCGGTAAAATATATGGTGTTTGATATGATTTATTAATATTATCGGTAAAATATATGGTGTTTGATATGATTTATTAATATTATCGGTAAAATATATGGTGTTTGATATGATTTATTGATATTATCGGTAAAATATTTGTGTTTGATATGATTTATTAATATTACGGTAAAATATATGGTGTTTGATAGGATTTATTAATATTATCGGTAAAATATATGGTGTTTGATATGATTTATTAATATTATCGGTAAAATATATGGTTTTTGATATGATTTATTGATATTATCGGTAAAATATTTGTGTTTGATATGATTTATTAATATTACGGTAAAATATATGGTGTTTGATAGGATTTATTAATATTATCGGTAAAATATATGGTGTTTGATATGATTTATTAATATTATCGGTAAAATATATGGTGTTTGATATGATTTATTAATATTATCGGTAATATATATGGTGTTTGATACGATTTATTGATATTATCGGTAAAATATATGGTGTTTGATATGATTTATTGATATTACCGGTAAAATATTTGTGTTTGATATGATTTATTAATATTACGGTAAAATATATGGTGTTTGATAGGATTTATTAATATTATCGGTAAAATATATGGTGTTTGATATGATTTATTAATATTATCGGTAAAATATATGGTTTTTGATATGATTTATTAATATTATTCGTAAATATATGGTGTTTGATATGATTTATTGATATTATCGGTAAAATATATGGTGTTTGATATGATTTATTGATATTATCGGTAAAATATTTGTGTTTGATATGATTTATTAATATTACGGTAAAATATATGGTGTTTGATAGGATTTATTAATATTATCGGTAAAATATATGGTGTTTGATATGATTTATTAATATTATCGGTAAAATATATGGTGTTTGATATGATTTATTAATATTATCGGTAAAATATATGGTGTTTGATATGATTTATTAATATTATTCGTAAATATATGGTGTTTGATATGATTTATTAATATGATCGGTAAAATATATGGTGTTTGATATGATTTATTGATATTATCGGTAAAATATATGGTGTTTGATATGATTTATTAATATTATCGGTAAAATATATGGTGTTTGATATGATTTATTAATATTATCGGTAAAATATATGGTGTTTGATATGATTTATTAATATTATCGGTAAAATATATGGTGTTTTTTATGATTTATTAATATTATCGGTAAAATATATGGTGTTTGATATGATTTATTAATATTATCGGTAAAATATATGGTGTTTGATATGATTTATTAATATTATCGGTAAAATATATGGTGTTTGAAATGATTTATTAATATTATCGGTAAAAACTGATTTACTTAGAAATCATTTGCGATAAAAAAAAAATTGGTTAGGCGTATTTAAAATCAAATAAATAAGTCGTTTCACCGCACACCTTTTTGAAAATGGCTTTGGACGCCGAAACAGCTATCACAATAATATATTTTTTTAAAACTCACATACTTGCAGAACATAATCATAATATTATTAAATTTAATATACTTAAATAAAAATAAAAAGTGATATAATAACACACATATGAAACTTATTTCCACTTTTATTTTATTTCTCCGTGACCGGAGACTATTACCTCTGGTTTGATGTTTACTTTAATATTGTTTGGGGAATACCTTACAAGTAATGTGAATTATTAATTTCAATTCTTACAATAAGCTTACTGGGAATAACCAACATAATTAGGAAGTCGGCAGTCAAAGACGACTTAATGACAAATATAAAGAAAACCCATGTAATAGAATAAATCCTTTGTAGTCTCTCCTCACCCCTCCTCCCCCACATGTTGTGTATATAAACCTTAGTTTAAGATTAACTTTTACCAGTCTGAAGATGGCTTTAACAAGCTGAAACCGGTCACGGAGAAATAAAATAAAAGTGGAAATAAGTTTCATATGTGTGTTATTATATCATTATAATGGAATTCCACCATGTTGCATTAGCATGTATGCAGTCTAGCAGAACTTAATAACATAAAATTTATTTAATAAAAATATATTAATAACTAGCTGATGTCTACCCGGCGTTGCTGGAGTTTATATAAAGTTATGATGTTGAGAATTCTTGCTTGTCATTAAGGTGTCATAATTTATTTGACAGCGAAAGTAACTATCTCCAAATAAAGAAACATTCATTTGAATATTTTATTTTATTCCTATTTTTTTCAAAATATATCTAAATCATAAAGTTCTTATGTAGGTACCTACTCGTGTTTCCCATTTTGAAAATATTCTACCCAAAAAATCTTCTTCTCTTGAATATGCAATCTGTGGCTAACCAGAGTCTAAATAAAACATGTCGGGTTCAATGTTTCTCATACTATTTTTAAAACGTCAAAGCAACAGTTTTACATATTGGATTTCATTCAAACTACTTTCTAAACCTTCCCGGCACTAGTAAAAACAAACTGTGCTATTTTCAGCGAAACCTGTCCAGTGATTTTCGAGAACATCGAGGATAAACAAACAAATTTACAAACTTAAATTGATTTTTATATTTATATAGATAGATATAAATTTCTGCAAACTTGCAACAAAAATCAAAAATTAAATCAGTGTTTTAATTTTATATCAACATTTGCTGTATTTTGTCGAGATCTAAAACCGCAACCTTCGAACCCCTCATGACTGAGTTCTGAACTGAATTGAGAAGACTAGAGGTGATTTAACCACTTAATGGAACTATATAAAATTGACAAATTGTTATAATTATTTGATATCAGTGCTCCTACCGACACGCCAAAGGGCCTGCCGAATGCCGGCAGTGCGGCTTGAACCCTTATAGCCCTGAGTGTTATGACTGTGTTGATACGATATTTGGGCTCTGGCAGATTATGCGGGAGCGCATTGCAGTGACTTGATTATTATTGTGGGTGCAGATAACACACACCATATACCTATCCTAAATACTTACAGGAATATCCGTATACAAAAAACCACAGTAAATAAGTATGATAAATAATATTTTACGAGTATAATACACTACCAGCAACGTTTCAACAAATAGAAACACTGACTGGATTTAAACCTGAAATAAACCATTGGATTAATAAAATAGGTCGTCCATTATTGTTAACTACTGTAAAACACAAACATAGACGTTTCTATGTCACGTTTAGACAAATATATATATACATATATATATATATATATATATATATATATGTATTTATATATTTTTTTAATTTAATGTAAATCAAATTTAATAATGTTATTATTAAGTTCTGCAAGTAATAGGTAGGAAAATACTTGCAGAACTTAATAATAACATTATTAAATTTGATTTGCATTAAATTAAAAAATAAATTAAATGGAGTTCTACGAATTAAATACAAAACAACTAACAATTTTTTTTTTTAAAGAAAGACAAACATTCCCTGGTTACGAATAACCTGACAATATTTGAAAATCTCCTACTACCATCACAGTAAGCGGAAGATGTTGCTTATGTCGTAATGGAGGACTTAGCCAACCGAGGAATTGAACTCACGACGCCTGGGTGAGACCCAAACACGATGCCAACTCAGCCACTGACTGGTCGACTTACTAAATAGAAATACTTACTAAATTTAAACCTGTAATAAACCATTGGATTACTAAAATATTTATAACATTATTGCTAACTACTGTAAAACACATACATAGACATTTCTATATCAAATTTGGATCTATCTTTGTCGCTAGGCATATTTTTTAAAATATTTTTTATTTATTTAAAAATAAAATAAAAACATTAGCCACTCATCTCACTAGGACAGTCTTAGGAAGGCTTAACGTTTCAAAAGACAAAAAACCTCAAACCGTAATTTTTTTCAAATTCCATATGAAAACGAACTGGAATTTTAGGTAAAAAGTTCAAAACCACTGGTTTAATGCACCTATTTTCAGACATTAATTCTATGAAATACATACCAAAATGTCTGAAAATTGGTGCAGTCACAGAAAACCGGTGAAGGCAATTTCGAACGTTCCGTACGTATTTCATATAGAATTTAAAATGTTACAGTTTGAGAATTTTTGTATTTTGAAACCTTGTATATTTACCTAAGTACCCGTGTAGAATGTACACTTAAATCATTTGTATTATTGCTTGAGTTATCAAACTACGAATTGATATTTGGGGTCATATTTGAGTGCTGGCCCTTAAAGTAAAAAAAAAATCACTCGAGATTAATATTAATGAACTTATTTATTGCATTTCTCCGGCAAATGTATAAGTTTATGTATGTTACCATGGCACGATTTGATACGAGCCACATTTAATAAAAATGGTCCATTTGTTATACAACTCGTATAAACAAAATACATAAGAGAACTACAAAGTGCGGCATTCGACTGCACGGAACATGGCGTTGAACACGTCTGAAACGTCTGGAACATTCTTATCAAAGTAAAACAAAATCGAGAAGGGTACGAGTGAATGGATGCCAGGAAAAAATAGGCGAAGCTTTCGCGGCCACGAAACCTCCGGGGCTTTTCGTATTGTACCGAAAAGGTACAACATACAATATACATATTATTCATGTACGTTGGCTTGTTGGTTAGCAGTAATACAGGGTTATTCAAAATGAGGGACTCAATTTCGTACAGACGTATTTCCTGAATTATACATTATGTCTGAATGAAAGCAATTGAAAGAGGAGGTCCAAAAGATTCAAATCCCACCGCTAGATCGCTCATAGTTGCATAAACAACCGCTAGAGTTTTCGCGTCGCCAAGCAGCTATTTCGCGACAGTTATGAGTAATTTTATTTATTTAAGTTTTTAATCCAGCAGGACTGGGTGGATAGTGCAAAGCCAGTCTGCCATATTCCATGAAATATATACGAATATAAATAGAGAAATTAATGTAATAAAAAGGTTTAAATACTAATATTAAAATAATAGAAAATGAGAAAAAAATAAAATAAAAAATAATTGCAAAATGATAATTATATCAAAATAAAATTAAAAACATAATAGTAAATAATAATATAGAATAAATTAAATTAATTTAAATCATTGAAGAAGATAATATTAACACATTCCAAATGAACCACGAAACCGAAAAAACAACAGAATATTTCTTTCCAGACTTGTACAATAAGTCAATAGATGTCTAATATAAATAAAAATCGGGTAGGTATATCCGAGACTCTGTTCCGATTGCAATTGAGTTCTGGATGAAACTTTGCAATCATCATAGGGACAGCAGCCAATAATATGGGATTTATAAAAATGGAGGATAATATTAATAAATCTTGAACATGAAGTATGATATCGGTGTAAATGGCGTAAATTGTACTGGTCTCATTAGCTAAGTTGGTTAAGCGGTTACCCCGGATAGGTAGAGGTCCTGGGTTCGAGTCCCAGATGCGACTGAAATCTTTTTAATTTCTGATGATTTTTCGGTTTCGTGGTTCATTTGGGATGTGTTAATATTATCTTCTTCAATGATTCAAATATTACAATGAGGTTTACAAACTTCAATGAGTTATAAAAAATAAAAATAAATTTAATTTAAGGGATCGTCTTTCAGGGTGGTAGTCGCATCATCTGCATCCATCGCTCATTGAGTGGAGAGCTAAGCCACTCGGATGCAGCCGAGACAATGGCGTTGGTTGACTTCCGTGTCCCAGAAGCTGGCTAGTCCATGGCGAAGTAAGGCGGGGATTGATTGGACCCTCCCTTGAGTGAGCATCGTAGAGGCACTGCAGAAGTTGCCTGTATGCGTTTTTGTAGCACACCCTCAGCTGGTCCCACTGTGCTGCTGAGTATTGCGTTCACAACTCAGATGTGTATAGGGCAGTGCAGTATGTCTTAAAAATAAGTTTCCTGACATCGTCGCTACAGTGGTAGAATCGCATTGAGATCATTGCGGAGAGTATATTAATGACTCTTCTTTGTCGTTCCATATCTTCTATTATATATGGCTAATATGTAGAACAAGGTTTTCTACATTTGTGAACTCTGTAAAACTGAGTCGGCAACTGTACCTTTTGTCTCCATTTTAACATTGCACCGCCAACTAGAAAGAGCATTAAAATGTATCGTCGGTATTATCAATTTGAGCAAACTGAATGTCTCTGTAAAGGAAAGAGCCCCATCCGACCGCGGGTATCAGAGGAGAACGTGCGATATTGAGTCTATCATCCTGAATAACCCTGTACATGTAAAACAAATGGGATATGTTACACGTTACATGGGTTGCTCGGTAAACTAACACAAACGTATGTAACGCGCTATACCAAATTCGTCGAGCAGGCTTCCTTAGCGTAATTGGAAAATTTTATTTTAATAATTTTATAAAATTCACACGAAATAGACATGATCCAATACTTTTTCATATTTACAAAAATAATTGAGGTATAATTTATAAATTCACTGCGTCAGGACGAAATCATGCTGGCGTGAATTTCACGAACAGTATTAACGTGGACGAAATTTCAGGTGTATTAATTAATACTTGAATTACGTAAGTTTAAAATATGCAATTGTTTCAATAATTGTGTAATTTGTAGGATAATTATTAATAAAACTAATACGAAATACATTTTGTACACCACTGTTTAATAAATATTTAACAACGTGTTTCGGAAGTGACGCTATACTTTGTATACACCACTGTTTAATATATATCTAAATATCAACATGTTTCGGAAGTAAAGCTTCCCTCATCAGGATACACAGTATACTATATATACACAGTATACTGTGTGTTCTGATGAGGGAAGCGTCATTTCCTAAACATGTTGTTAAATATATATTAAACAGTGGTGTACACAAAGTATTTCATAATAATTTTATTAAAATATATAGTTTATATAACAATAATAACAATAATATTTATATGAAACACAAGTCATTTAAAAAAATATATTTAAGGAAACTTTGACTTCCCAACTAGGAACAAATTCCGTTTTAGGATAATATTTTTAAATATTTTTTTTTATTTTTCAATTCATTTTTTGATACATACATTCACACAAACAAGGTACAATGATTTTAAACATATATACATATATATTTTTTAACATTAAATTATAAATACATCTGAACAACCTATGTGAAATGTATATAAAACAAAAAATCCCACATAGTCAAGGCCAGTGCGTGGGTATACCTGGTATAAGTTAGTTGCAGTATATTAGTTTATTTGTATTAATACATGGATGTTGAGGGTAAGTTAAATAAAAGATTTTAAGTTGGATAAGAAAACAAACTGAAAAACAAAGAAAGAAAAGTGGGGAAAATATACAATTATAGCAGGAAAAGGTTGATATCTTTGGTTTTAATCCAGTTTTTTTATTTCATTTTTGTATGTGCTTAAAGATGATACGTGTGGACACTTACATTCATAGTTAAAGAGTTTTTTATAGTAAATTATTCAAATTTTAAATTAACAATAGAAATTTGTACATATCTTGAAAGATGAATATTGTTTAGAAAGTTTTAAATGTCACTCTATAGTTTGTGGTTTATTCTCAGGGGTGTAAAGATAATGTATGCCAATTCCTCCAGAGTGGTAGATACTCTCAGTATCGCCCTGGTGAATAGGCTCACATTTGAATAAGCCCTGATAAATATAAACCTATTAATAAAATAAGTTAAAACTTTGAACGTGTGTAATTCTATTTTCTGTAATATTACGTGAAATTTCTGGAAATTATCTATGTGTAATATTATTCTACGCAGTGGCGTTTTTTCATAGTTGGCAGTAGGAAAAACAGCGAAGTAATTGATATTTTAAAAAATTACCATAAACGTGGTAAGTTTTCCCTAAGAATGGTCAAGCTGCTGGTTTTGCCGATGTTGGTAAGGATTAGCTACCACATTTAATATTCAAATAACAGCTTCATGTATGCATATTATAAGCCAATGACTGTATAAAAAAAGTCAATATAATAATATGTAAAGTTGTACTAATTAATAGAGGTACCAACAGATGGCACTGATTGATTTGTGATTTGTGCGGAAAGGCGCGGCACTTTTCAACACTAACACAAACGAGTCTTCTCTTGAATGCGCATTGCGCACACATGTACATATACTGTGTAGAATATAGAACATTTTATGAATATGATAAGAGCGTCATTTTGCATACTTGGTTCCTGCTTTTGACACGTTATATTGGGGCGGTCAGTGAGGCTCGGCGCTGCGATTCTTAGCTATTGTTAAAAGTATTGATTCATTGCATAATATTATAAATTTTAATATTTTTTTGAGAGAGGTACGGTAGGCAGTGCTTATGTGCCTATATGGAATGGACGCCTCTGACGGTACGAGAAATTTACGCCAGTGTGATTTCACCATATCGATACCTTAGTTCAATAGGGAACTAACTCAAAATACCTCTTTTTGAGAAAACTGTATTTGAAAAATTTTCATAAGACATCGTTCCGATGTAAAGTTATTTTGTCCACCTATAACATAACAATAGATTCAACATGTAAGTAATTTATCAACCTATCATATCATAGGTGTAAATTACTACATTTATTAAGTTCCAAACAGAAACATTTGACATGTTTCTCCATTGAACTAAGAATGTGCTTATTTCATTATAATTCCATAAAAACTTATCTGACTACATAATTAGGACGAATTGGACTTCTTTTTTATTGAAATATGAGAAGGGAGAGTTTCTTTACCATTTTTCATCGTTAACTCAAAACCCAGAAATTTTGATGTATTTCCCTATTGAACTGAGGTATCGATATAACCAAAATGCACTCCGTTGTTCTGCATTTGACAAAATTCAAATAACCACTCCCGCTGCATCATGCAATACCCTGTTGAATGCATTTTTTTTAAATGGCACAGACAAAATCATGTGAACAGATTTTCTACTGAAACATATTTTACATTCTAGAGCATATTTTATTTTTCAAAACAAAAACCTTTTTTTTAAATAACATTTTCCAAAACCATGTTTTTACCCATGTAACGTCAGTATATTATGTAATTATTTAAATAACATTTTCCAAAACCATGTTTTTACCCATGTAACGTCACTATATTATGTAATTATATGATGTAATTATTTATTATGCTCGTCATCTATTTTTTCTGTGTCGGTCTTTTTCATTTAAAACTGACGATGACATTAACGATTTTCATTTGTTTACAAAATTGTAAACCAATTTTACTTATTTGATATATCCCTATGATCATGAAAGCTTTGAGAGTTGGCTCAATCCACATATAAAAAAAGTACAAATCACCTTGAGTTACGTCTTTTAACAGATCTGACCGAAAATAAAAAGTCCACATGGCCTTTATCAGACCACGGTGTATTTTTTATTTTTATTTTATGGCTGTTCAAACTTCAATAAAAATCACTAGTATAGAACATAAAAACGTCATATTAATAAATGTACATCACTGCACTTAAAAAATTACTGCTGAAAAAAAAACATGCAAGTGGCTCATCGTAAAATGTTGGGTGGGTTCTAGCCATCTACCCCCGAGGAAACGGTTCGATGCCTTAGCAATTTGCCCCGCATTACATATGCACCCTTGACTTTCAAACCGACCAGGGAAAGAGCATGAACAAGGGATGGGAAGGAAATTCAAACGAGTAAATTGCATTGTTTTAGACATTTTTACACAAAATATATCACTACACTAAGTAGAAATATCAAAGCTTTTATATCAAATTGTTAAATTATGAACTTATTGTAGAGCCTCGTTTCTTAATGGTTGCGCAAGGACTGATATAACATTAAAAAATAATTATTGAAATAATATTTAATATTCAAAATATATAAATTAGAAAAAAAAGCATAAAGTCGAGGAAAAAAATGCGACCAAGACTCATCCTCAAAAATTTTTTTTCTCCTCCGTACTTACCGATTTTTGTTTGAAAATAGTTAATATTGTTTCAATTTCCACAACACCACGGCTGAGCATTACAAACACTCGCTTGTACCTATATTACATGAAGTTAGTAATAAATACGCAGATGTAGCGGATCTATTTAACTGCACGGAAAGTAAGTAGAAGAAGGCTACACTATCATTTTTTCATATTAATATAACCTCTTATATGTTTTATATGTACGCATATCTCTTACTTTTACATTCTTCGTGAACTTTTATTCTCTTCTATTCTATTCTTTATGTACTTTCTGATGCTGTACTGGACAGATGTCCGCATAAGACTGTGAAATGTAGGTTGCTGGCTCCAAACACGCTCTCGTTCTACTTTTGGGGATGCTGAGTGGGGGGGTGCTGGCTTCACGCACCCAGTGCTGAAAGTGAGGCACTAGATGAGCTGATTTTCTGCCTTATCCTGGTACTTGCGGTCCTAACAGGGCCGGCTAGTTTTGAAGATGTAGGTACCAAGATATCCTCAGGTAGAGTTCAGGCTTGGCGAGGCAGCAGATGGAAGGTTTCAGGTAAGGTGAAGGCAAGATAAGTAAAAGACTTGTTCGGCTCTTGAATGACAACTGTCTCTCCGTACTAGTTGTTTCTCTATTTATTTAAAAAATATTCAACATCTGTTCCACGTTTAGGGGTAATTATTATTAATGGGGCAATTATTTCCAGGAAAGAAATGCCCGCAAATATGATCAACAAAACTATAACACAGATGAATCCATTAAAACAAATTGTAAATCTCGCATTTGTACAGTAATAAAATCTTTTATCAAGGATTTATCATCTCACGAATATTAAGAAACTCATAAAAAAATGGAAAATAAATGACTTGATTAAATTAATGCGTATTTGTACTTGCACAGTAATATGATCCTTTATCGAGGATAAATCATCTTATGAATATTTAGAAACCCATGAAAAAATGGAAAATAAATGACTTGATTAAATTAATGCGTATTTGTACTTGCACAGTAATATGATCCTTTATCAAGGATGAATCATCTTATGAATATTTAGAAACCCATGAAAAAATGGAAAATAAATGACTCGATTAAATTAATGCGAACCTCTCATGTGAACAGTGATATTATTTTAGGAATGCACAGAAACCTATAAAAATATGAAAACAAAACCATAAAGCAAATGAATTGGTTAAACTAATGCGAATTCCGCATTTGAACAGTGATAAGACTTCTTATCACGGCTGGATAATCGTTTCATCTCATCTTATTAACAACTTTAAATTTGGAATGAATATGCGTCTGATACAGATGCCATTGTACGATCTAATGCCAAATTTAGTAGTTACTTTTCAAAGTTATTTGTACTCTATTATTATGCTTGTATTTAACTGTGACATGCAATTATTGTTTATGGTATATTTGTACCGTTGATATTAAATAAATAAATTACATTGGAGGGTTAAACTCTAAAAAGTAAAATGATTCATTTTACTACTACTTCATTACTTATATGTTTCTGTGTTACAAATGAGCTTTAAAAAATATTGTCCAAAGAACCCACTGTCAAATATAATTTTTAAAAATAAATGGTGACATATTGAAAAAATCATAAATAAACCTGGGGCGCTATTCCCGTTCTTTTTAAGGAGATTCCTAACGTTTTTCCTTGGGGTTAAAGACTTCTTAATTAACTGCGGAATTCCGGTGAGACATGGTAAAAAGATCCTAAATTGTATAGAATTATATGAATAGAGATTATTTGAAAACACAAATTGATGAAATATCTTCAAGTGACATAAGATTTTGAAATAGAACTTTAAAAATAATTACATTATGTTATAACCCATTTTTATTTTATTTCTAAATATCATAAGTAAGCCTTTTAACTAAGAATCACGTTTTATAAAAGGGTACCTACCTCATTAGATAGTAATGACCTTTTTTTGTCTCTAATTCTAAAAGTGACATTTGAATTTGCGCTTGACGTGAATTGTCAAAGATGTCAACATCTATATAATTTTTAGTAATATTTACTAGCTAATTATGTTTAAAGTAAATAATAACGTAATTGGTAAAATACTTAATATTGAGTTTTCCTTTTGTTAAAACATCGCAAATATTGAGTTTTTCTCTTATTAAAACGTCGCAAATATTGACATTTTTGATGAATGTCGCTCGCTGAATTCAACCGACAGCTGTCATCCGAGAGAATCGGAACCGCAGTTAAGTAAGAAGGGTTTACCCTAAGGAAAAATGTTAAGGAATCTTCCTTAAAAAGAACGGGAATAGCGCCCTGGTATCAATTACAATTTCAGCATTATTTAATAATAGTATTATTTTTATAAACTGAAATACGAATGAAGAGTTGTGCCGAAACCGCTTTGAACGTTCATATAAATAAATTACAGTTTCACAAATATATTCTTTTGATTGAAATTAATCATTATCCATCTCAAAATAATGATTTTCCAAAAAAGCATTCGTATGGGAGGACTGTGAATGCTGTGACTTTGTACTTTTATTACAATAATTTGATTTATTTACTTACTGTTCTTATAATTATGCTATGTACTTGCAAATTATTACTAAAGTCACATGCACGTAAAACCTTTAAATAGAAACTAATAAAATAAAAAAAATTTAAAAAAAAATTAAAATTAAAATTTAATTAAATATGTATATAAATAGTATCACAGACGTTCGGAAGGAGAGTGAAAATTAAAACAAGGAATAAATGATATAAGGTACTATTATGAACGTAACATGCGTATTTAATTAAAATAATACAAGCAGAAAGCACGCGATTTATATACGTTGTAGACCACAGTAAAAAAGCACATAATTTCATATTTTTTTAGAATTTAATACTGATGAAATTCTCTCGCAGAAGCTCAAAATCCCATTAATTTACAGATCTATTAACTTCCTGCGCTTGATATCCCAAATTATCATCGCCCCCGTCAATTTCCTCTGCTAAACAGGCATTTGGATGCCGCCTCGCACCCCGAGAATGGGGAGGGGAAGGAGATGGACCCCCTCGCCGAGTGATGTCAGGATTGCATTACCTCCCTGACTCGCAAAGATGCCGACAATTTGTATGCAATGTAAAAAATTTACAGGGCAATTGTAGCGCCTCGTACGAGAACCAATCAAGTCATATTATTTTATCATTAAGAATTATTTTTGGCCGTAGATGCACTGCCAATAATGTTCATTTTTTCTGCTTCCGGTGTCATATCCTATCAGAGGTTGGCCATCATAATGTCAATCGTGATGATAGCGACAGGTAAAAAATGGTATTCGTCATATCGATTTTTTCTAAACAACTAAAATCTGAAATTATAAAATTATAATTATAAATTATCGTGCCCTTGAAACAACAAGATTCTATCTGACTCGGCAATGTTATGCGATTATGTACTTTAAAGTAGTATTCTCTAGGGCTCATTATCGTATGACATTGCTTTGTCAGATGGAACCTTGTCGTTCCAAGGGCACGTTATGCTGAAACTAAGGCACAATTCAAATTTAAAAAAAAAAACACTGAGAAGGGGCATTACAACTACATTTATACTGTCAGTTCAAATAAAATTAATCAAAAAAAAATAAATATAATAATTCTTGAAAGGCTGAGAATTTTTTTGTTCATAAGAAGCCATCACTGTGTGGTTTGACATTATATTATATATAACACTTTACTATAATAATAGTAGTAACTTATTATATTTGCCCTGACGAAGCGAAACCAGTTGGCATAAAAATACAATAAATTTGTGATTTATAGCAAAGTGTTTTATTTAATAAAGGAAAATATTTTCATTTTCAGGAACTATGAACGCCATCTTTGGAAAATCACGCTAACCCATCATAATTCATTTACAAAAAGTTTAATACCGATATCACAAAATAATAGTTTGTAAAAATGCGGGTTAATAAACGTAACGTAATTAAAAAAAATGGTCAAATTAAAACATCTTTTATATTTGTGTTTTCCCGTAAATATAATGTTCAGAAAAGGGATTAAGGAGAAAAAATGTATGGGAGATTTCGTTTTTGTGGTAAACCCCGTTACTGCCCCATTCCTAACATGGGTTTTGTAGATACTTTCTAATTTATTTATTTTTTGTTGGGAACATTTAACAGATTGATAACAAATAATACTTATTGATAGAAGAAAAATATAATTTTATAATTATGTACTTATTACTATTTACATAATTTAATTCACATAATTTTATTTACTTATTAGTATTTACCTATTTTTATTCTTATATACTTATTAGTATTTACTTATCAATAATTACTTAATATTTAATATGTATTATTACATGCTTATTACTATTTACTGATCATTATTTACTTACTTTATTATTATTTATATTTACTTTTTTTTTTAATTATCTACTTATTAATAATTAATAATAAAAAAAATTCTCATGTATTATTGTTTGCCAATTGAAATTTACTGATTATTATTAAATTGTAAAGCCGCTCATCTCAGCACAGGATTGTCCTAGTGAGATGGGTGGCAAATGATTTATTTTCATAATTAAATTTAAGAATAAATAAATAAAATAAATAAATGAAGGTCATCAATCCATTTACAAAATGTTCTCATCATGCGTCGAGTGTTGAAAATAAAATTAAATAATTACCGTCGTTGTGGTTTTATTACAATATAAAATATATATATATACAGTAACCAGTTCAAAATCAAGGATTCCCTTTTTTTAGTAATCATTTAAGATTTGATTTGATTTTAAAAAAACAGGTCCGGAGACAATAATGGCAAATTTGATTACCGTTTGATTTATCTTCATTGTGAAAAACTGCTTAAAAAAAAAAGTAATATAAATATTTTAAAAATTAATTAAAAATGTTCAAACAAGCCGTACGTAAGAAATAAATGACAAAACATTACTTCTTCAATAGATGTAAAATTGCTTCGTGGTGTCATTTTTAATCAAATGAATTAAGAAATGTTTTGTACGAACCACTATTTGATATGTAAATATCAACATATGTCGGAAGCGTGTATAAAAGTATACTTTGTATCCTGATGAGGGAAGCTTCGCTTCCGAAACATGTTGACATTTATATATTAAAAGGTGGTTTATACGAAACACTTAATTTGCAAAACATAATTTTAGACAATTTCGTCTAATAATAAATTTTACTTAGAAAACTTATTTATAAAAATATATCTGTAGGTACACAAATTTCTATAAATAAATTGAACAAAGACACATCATTCGTATAAAAATCTCAATAAATTATTCGAAAGTGGGTGTGAAATCTTCAATTCTCGGCTTTCTACACGAACTCCTTCAATTCCGCAATCACGCGTCTTATTCAGTAGTGAAGAAACTTATCGACTGCTCCTCGGCTGAATGCAATCGGTAAACAAAAGAAGGCGAACCTACAGACAGCCCCTCGCGAAGGATGCAAATCAAGTCGTTTAATATTGCATGGGATTTTCCATTTCTTATTTTCCCTGCTTCTACTTTATTGCTATGTACTCCTTCAGAATGATGAAATAACTATAGATGATAATACAAAAAAAAATATTTAAAAAAACGTGGAGCATTTCGTGGGTTACTGCAAGAGTAGCGGCCGTTCTTCCCAACCCTACTGAGCAACTGTTGAGCCGAAATTTTGCCTCAACACTGTTCGAATGCACAAAAACGCTCTTCCCAAAGAAATTCTTGATCAAATTTACGATTAATTTAGGACATCGATTTTTGTGGATTAAGTTCCCCTCAACAGGACTAGTTATAAAAAGTGTCAACAGGCGAACAAATGTCAGTGAGATGTCAAACGTTATTATTCGTTCGCAATCTATCGCGATTTAAATATTGAACGACAAAGATTTATTTCAGTTTCTTTTTAATTTCTGTTGTTTTTTCGGTTTCGTGGTTCATTTGGGATGTGTTAATATTATCTTCTTCAATGATTAAAAAATTTATTTCAGTTTTCGAATGTCAATCATGTTTTTTGTACGTTTTAAATAAAACCGAAGAGAAGCTAACTTATTTTACTTATTATAAGCTACAATTTGTCTTGTTTTTCACGAAAGAGAAATGTCAAATGTACGTCTATGAAAGTGGGCGGACACTATTTTAGTTCCTAGGAAAGTGGGGGGGCATTGCTTTATAGTCAACGAAAGTGGGTGGGCACCTCCATAGACAATTTAGGATAAAAAGTCCTTCGAAACAGGCAAACAGCGAATGCTCAACAAAACACTTGGCTGATCGGTGCCTCAGATTGATCATTCGAAAAGTTTGGAAAAACGGTCGTAAATGTATAACCTACTACTTAAGTTAAAATAAAGTAATTTCTTATGGGGTACACCAAGGGCGGTTCCTGGGGAGTAAAACCCCGCGGGGTATATCATCTCTATTATTAGATTTTTTTTAATGTTATTAAACTCAATTTAAATACTATTTTAATATTCAAACTAAAACCTAAGTAGAAGTTTTTTTTTAGTTCATGAAAACTCACTTGTTCTATAGCATACGTAACCTATCCGATAAATATTTAAATAATAAAAAACTTTTTAAAATTAATTACGATTAAAAAACGTGACAGTAAAACATTAAAAATGAATTACAATAAATAGCGACACAAAAAAGTTACAATGTTTAAGCCATTTTTTTTGTTTTTTTTTTTTTTTTAAATATTGTCAATATTTATGCATTTAAAAAAGAAAGTACAAGTATTACGCGAAAATACTGGGTGGTTAATTTTACATAATATAATAAATTTAAAAGAAATTTGGCTTTAAGTAATTAATCTTTTTTTTAAATGCTAAAAGTGCAAATCACTTACAAGAAAAAACATTTTAGGAATCTGAAAAAACACCGATCTTCTTCCATGCTATAATTATACTTATTTAAAATGAATACGAAATATGTTGTTTAAGCCTCTATTTAATACGTACGAACTTTTCCCTCATCAGGTTACAGAGCATACTTTGAAATTAAGTAAATGAAATACGTTGTTATAAACCACGAATATATTTTATTTTCATCAACCGGTTTCGCTTAAGTCAATAATAACAGTTATTATATTTACCCCGGTGAAGCTTGAGTTAAGCGAAACCGGTTGGTGAAAATAAAATACATTCGTGGTTTATAACAACGTGCTTCATTTACTTAATACTACGTCAAACCACAAAGTGATTGCTTCTCATGAAAATATACTTAGAAATATTTAAAAAAATAACAAAAAAATTGCTCACATATTAATTATTTAATTTTTTTTTTTTTTCGTGAATTTTTAATTTTTATTAATTACTTACTTATTTTCAACACTTATTGTTAATTTTTGTTTATGTTTGTAATTTGTCTATTCTTACGTTATTATTTTTGTATATTTATTATTTGTTTATACTTGTAATTATTTCTCAGAATACTGTGTATCCTGATGATGGAAGCTTAGCTTCCGAAACATGTTGATATTTATATATTCAATAAAAGTTTTCAGTAAAATGCCACCATAAAGTGATTTTGCATTTATTGGAGAAGAAATGTATTTATTTATTTACGCCCGTCACAGGCTTTTACATAGACATTTACAAATACATAATATTGAATAGGTAGATATTATCTAATAAAAATTTAATTTTGACTTAAAATGTATCTTTGAACCTGTGGACTTCCGTGTATTCATCTAAAAATAGATTTTATATTGGAATCGTGCAACATATGAAGTATTACGGACTCATCGGATATGTCCGGATGGCCGAGCGGTCTAAGGCGCTGCGTTCAGGTCGCAGTCCACTTAGGTGGGCGTGGGTTCGAATCCCACTTCTGACAAATCTTTTTGCTTTTATATTGTAAATTAAGTAATTTTATAATAAACGCTTCAATAACAATTCAAAATAATTTGATTTTTTAATAAAATGTATTGAATAAATTATTTTGGTTTTTTCATAAATTTTTGATAATCATTTGTTCTTTTTTAAATAAACATAGATTGGCAAGGCATGCACGGGTGACTTTTTTCTAGGCAACAGTTTCATCACTGTTCCAAAATCCATAGAAATTAATTAAAAGTCACCCTAATTAAATGACACGTGGCAACGTGCACGAATCTCCATATTATACTGCAATAGCTTAATATATCGTATAAGTGAACTTTCGCGATTATAATAATA